>CATIWF010065319.1:0-65384 GCA_949630135.1 Balakata baccata
CCATGGAGTCCGAGATTGGTTGAGGCAGTGATATTTGGCTGCATTCCTGTTATTATAGCAGATGACATTGTTTTACCCTTTGCTGATGCAATCCCGTGGGAAGAAATCGGTGTGTTTGTGGATGAGAAAGATGTGCCCAACCTGGATACCATTCTCACGTCAATTCCTCCTGAAGTAATACTGAGGAAGCAGAGATTGCTTGCGAATCCTTCAATGAAGCAGGCAATGCTTTTCCCACAACCTGCTCAACCAGGAGATGCTTTCCATCAAGTTCTGAATGGACTTGCTCGTAAATTGCCACACGACAGAAGCGTTTACTTGAGGCCAGGTGAGAAGATGTTGAACTGGACCGCGGGTCCCATCGGCGACCTCAAACCTTGGTAGCAGCTATAACATTAGATTTCTTGAAGAAAATTCTCAGCATCATTCCCTTAGGCCCTTCCAACAGAGATTATGAAAAAGTGTAAATCTTGATTTTGCTGCAATTATGCTGATAGCTTTTGGAGGATTTGTGGCATTGCTATAAGCTGTACTTGTCCATTTTAATGAAGGAAATTTTGTACCAGAACAAATCTGTGCTCATCTTTATTTCTTTATATCCTAATTCAATTTTTTCGAAAAAGAGCCACAGGAGACGGGACACTGCCATTTCTTTTTCTTCCTAGGGCAATATCTGTTTTTTTTAATTATTTTTTCAATTTGGTACTGCAATAGTCTATTATTCGAATTGGATAAGATTTCGAACGATGACAAAATACTTTCAAAAATTTTAAAATAATTAAATAACTAATATTTGAACTTGAAATCTCTGGTGAAGTAGGGTAATATCTATTTACTTATTAACAATAATTTTTTAAGGTAAGAGCTGAAATACGAACTCAGTTATAAATAATTATTATTTTAATTAATGCGAATCGATAAAAATTAAAATGAAGAATAAATTTTTTTATATGTTACAATATGCTATTAGTTCTAGTAATTTACTAGCAGTAAAAGGCAAATTTTTGGCAAATTTTTTTTTAATGGAAAAAAAAATAAAAATAAAGAAAAGGCTTGTGTGGGAGGCATGAAAGCCACGCTTTCAGGCTTCCATATGCACACAAAACAGCCAGCAACTTTTACTTCCAATATTCATTAATCAGTAGTATTCACCCTTCTCTTATCTCCTCATCTCTTCTTTTTCCTCTCTATTGTTGGGGAGAATTAGGGACTGAGAAGCGACGAGAAGAAGATTTTAGGAGGCCAAGAAAATGGCTTCGCTGTGTCCGCCCTCCAATATTCAAGCTGTTAATTCCACACCACTGTTAGCTCCCGTAAGCAGTAATACTGGTCTCAGACCTCCCTCCGATCGTTTTGCTCTCAAATCTTCTTTCTTTGCTCCTTCACTTCACCTCTTGCTTGCTTCTAACCGACCCCACCCTCTTCCGTCTCCAAAATTCTCCATGCGCGTTGCTTCCAAGCAAGCTTATATTTGTCGAGATTGCGGGTGATTAGATTTCCTCTTTGAGTTAGTTTTTGTTTCTAATATTTGATTTTGATTCTTCTCCTGGTTTTAATTTGGTTTAAAAGAATGCTGTTGATTGTATATAGGTATATTTACAATGAGAGGACCCCTTTTGAGAAACTGCCTGACAAGTACTTCTGCCCTGGTAATCCCTCTGCTTCCCTTATCTGAATCTTTAGTTTCCTTATCCACTATGCTGCTGGCCAAAGGCCAAAGTTTCTGCCTTTGTGCAATTGTTGACTTCTTTTCTTTGCTATTTGCCTTTATGAATTGGTTAGTGGGTGGCACGAAGAGCCTTATCCATAAGCTTAATTTTCATTGAATGACTAAACTACTGATTTGATGAATGATGATCATAAGGCAGGCAGCTAAGAAAAAAAAAATGTTATGGTTATATATTGCAGAATTTCAGAATTTCGTTATGAATATAATTCTGTTGCTATTGCAGTTTGTGGTGCTCCTAAAAGGAGATTCAGGCCATATGCACCTGCTGTGACAAAAAGTGCTAATGAAATAGATGTTAGAAAAGCACGAAAAGCACAAATTCAGCGAGATGAAGCTATTGGGTGAGTGAGCATTTATCTCTTGTTTCTAGTTTATCTCCTGTCTTATAAATTTGCCAGTCTCTTGAGATTCTCTGTGTCTACAAACTTGGCAGGCGTGCATTGCCAATTGCTATCGTGGTTGGAGTTGCTGCACTTGCTGGTCTATATTTCTACCTTAATAGCAGCTTCCAGGGCTGAACTATAGCAATTCTTGTGATTTTAAGGTAGCATAGTGTTGTGCTGTTACTGCTCGAGTTCATAGGACCGAGCAATTCTTGTAATTTTGTTCTATTTGGAGATACACCCTTCATTTCCAAATTTACTATTCTTTTGCTTTCATTCCAAGGTTCAAAGCAGCAACCCTCATAATAATTGAGTTTTATAATATAAATTTGTGATGTGTTTCCTTCCTGGTTACTAGAGAATATAATTCTATCTTTGCAACACTAACATAAAATTACAGGTAGGAATTTGACAAAATTATTCAAGTTTGAAAACACATGATTGCTTGTATACATAGCCTGTGGTCATTCTTGCAATACAAAAGAACCCTCTATTGTTTTCCCCATCGATACAGGAGGAGGGAAATTCAAAGGAGAAAACAAGTCATTTACATTAGAGGCCGGTGCAGGCTTGAATTCATAAGGACCTTCCTTCGCTCCCCATACCTGTAACCAGCAAAAGAAAACAAATTTCAAACATTTGGTACGTAACAAGAAGGCTTTCGTTTCATTCTTATGCTAAGACCAAGGGCAAGACCTCAAAACCAACCTGATTTCCATCATCGTCGTAGCCCCTATCCCAAGTATGTAATTCATTATTTTTCAAAATTGCAAGTTCAGAAGTGCAGAAGGTTGCTCCATTCTGTGAAAATGATAGATTAGTAATAACCCTCTAGCGATGATTTAGTAACAACTGCAATTTCACTATCCCTGCCTATGTAAAGCCAAATAGCTTTGCTATACGACTGAACATAACTGCAAAGCACAAAGGGTTGGGAACATAGTAAACTGAAAAATGTCAGGTAAGGAGCAACAATGTACCCAAGAGTTTGGAAATCCACCAGGGGGAGTAGAACCTTCATATAAGCAGCGTTTTCCACGGTCACAGTGATTAAGATAAATTGTTGTCAGATGTTCTGCAGTATCCTGTCCATACATGACAATGCAAAGAAACTAACTTAGACAGCTATAATTTTGTCACACTCGTCCACAGAATTCAAAGCTAACCTTTTTGGAAAAGCAGGACTTGGTATATGTTAGCATTAGAAATCTTTTGAGGCCAGACATATATGTGATTACTGCTAAAAAAACTTCAGTAATGAGCATTTACCTAAAGCAAAAGACTGTTCAGAGTTTTTGTGGACTTAACCTACATTATAGACCAGGGCAGTGTTCTAATATCTTTACGTAAACTGTCCAACATGAATGAATTATTGGGATCCACCATGTAATGGGTATTCTTAAATAGAAGAATCATCCTCAGCAGCAGAAACTATCTGATATAAAATTCATCCTCCAACAGTGCTCAATTCTCATTTTTCATGTCAACAACAACAACAACAACAACAATAATAATAATAATAAATTTTTTTTTGGTGGGCTTATATTCTAATACTATCAAGCTATATATATAAATTTTTTGCCAGTAAGTTGAAATTTTGACATGCTAAACCTCTCCTTTATCATTGGCTTCTTGGTTTCTTTCTTTAGGTCTCTACTTCAAAATTTTATACATCCACGGTTAAGAGAGACTGTCAAGACACTGAAGATGTTTCTGTGCATTAGTAGTCCACATCAAAAGACGTTAAAAAGTTATAATCTTCACCTTGCATGCCTTTCACCTGATAAACTTTTAAGGTAATAAAGTTCAGCTCAGAAGATGAGAAGTTCATTTTAAATTCAAATCAAGCATTTTGAAGGTTGGCTTAAAACTCCATGAAATGAGTTCATAACTGACAATGTTCACAAAGCTAAAGTAAAATTCAACAACTTGCAGTACCGTATGCTACTAAATTGAAGTAAAGATCTACTTGTGTCTAGAAGGCTTACACCGATAACTTCTTCTGGTAGTGGACGCTGATCCTTTGGGCGATCACAGAAGTTTTTGTACTCCTCTGTGTCTCTGATAGCATATGAACTCACCTGTCCATTCATGAACAAATCAAATGAACCCAATACCTCAAATGGAAATGGAAATGAATAAATAATGTAACAACAGCAATAGACATTGAAAGAGGGCTTGTTTAGAATGCTATAAGCTCGCCAAGAAAAAAATTATTCTGGCAGTAACAAAACAAAAAGAGGAAAGTGCTACAGTTAAGCCACTTATGAACTTTCGAATAATTTATTCAAGTAGCATCAAGCATAAACAAATACTTATATTTACAAAACCAATAAAACAAAATGGAATCAGGTATTTTCAGACATATTTAATTGATTTTACTTCCTCACTTTACTCAATTTCAAATATTTTTAGAAGCAAAAAATGCAAGGAAGAAGCATGACCAATACAAAGAGAAGCTTCATGAAAATACAAGCAAAATGTTAAATACTGAAAGCATTTTAAGGAATATCAGGGCCATTGTCTTTTCTTTAGGCTTGTCCTCTAACATTTCACAGATAATTTATGTCCAGTACCCAGTACTTGCACATTATGAAAAAGTCCATTGACGAAGAATATATGCCTGTGAACCAAAGTAGTAAATAAACTCACCTCAACATCGCATTTTAACTCCTTGGGACATGGCTTCACCATATAAAACCTCTGCAGCGATTACAATCATAAGATTAAATTTTTTAGAAAGTGTCATTATACAAAAACTAAGAGCTATAAGCACTAAAAGAACAGAAAAAAAAAAAAAAAGAAACTTTCCGCTCTGTATAGCACAAACATTTCATGGAAGTTTATTCCACAATCAAAATTGGAACATTCAAGACATGTAAATTGAAAGTTCAAATATAAGCTAAGCAAAATAATTGATAAATGATAACAAAATTTCATATACTAACAATTTTTTGATTTTGGACCTCAGAGTCAAGGCATGATAAGGTGCTAAATACCTGCCGAAAGGGCTTCTGAGGAGTCCTCCAGAATGCCTAACAAAATAAATAAATAAATAAATATATATATATATATATATATATATATATATATCAACTGAATTTGGAAATATGAAAGCAGCAGTAAATGCAGTGAGTTAAACTAACTTGTTCAAAATATAGAAGCTTTGAACCATCCGCCATCTCTGCTGCAGGGCATGTAAGTATTCTGTGTACAAAAAAATCCATAAAACTCTAATCAAAATCTACCAACCAAAAAAAAAAAAAAAAAGAACTTGCTCTTGCAATTTCTAAGTCCACATGCAAAACTCACAATAATTTTGAGACTAGAAGGTAGAGGAAGAAGTAAAACAGTACCTAATGTTAAAGAAATTATCAGGATCTCTGGATGCCTGTTCTCTGGAGAACTAACCCAACAAATATTCAAAATCAAAAGCATACCGCAATTAAAAAGCAAAGCAAGTCCAAAGAATTTCGAAGCTGAAATAGCAAAAACCAGTAATACCTTCTCGCCGCTGAGGGATTGAGCTACAATTCGAGCATGGTCCCAACGGGTAGTGGACTTGGTAAGGCGCTTCACGAGAATCGCGCCTCCAATCAAAACCAGCGTCTTCACTACCAATCCAGGAGCTCGGCTCCATCCATTAGACTCGGAGTCGGAGCCCATTTCCAATCAATTTATATTCTCAGCGGCGTACAAGCATACATCACCATCATCATCTCCTCTGCTTCAAAAAGCCAATAGAAATTAAAAGCTCGAAATGAATTTTGAAGTGCTGGAATCAAGTTGAAGAATTTTGAGCCACCTCAAAAAGCTTTTCTTCTTTTTCTTCACAGTTTGTTTCCCTCTTCGTTTAGCGTTGATGGGTTACGGTTAATTCCTGGGCCGCTCTCATCCTTTCATTGCTTGAGGCCGCAAATTGACTCTCTTGCCCCCCGCTTTTTTCAAAATATTATGTAAATTATGTGCTTTTTTTTTAATGAACACAACCCATATTTTTTCTATATCATATAACATTTTTAAATCACAATTTAAAATTTATAAAAAATATTATCTTAACATGTAATATTTTTGAAAATTTACTTTTAAAAACATTACCATCCATAATATTTACAACTTTTCTATTAATATTAGAATTTTTAATTGTATTAATTACTCACAATCTTTTTATTAAAAAAAACTATTTTATACGTGATTTACAATTTTAATCTTATTATTTCATCAAATTTTATTTCCATATATCATGCATTATATATACATAAAATACATTATATATATATATAATACAATATTATATGTATATAAAATGCAAATACCATATAATTTGTATATATTTTTTATGTACATTTAATAATTTCAATAATATATATATGTTAAATAAATTTTTTTGATAAAATTTAATATACATTACATATATATAAAATATATTATATATATAAAATATAAATACCATACAATTTGTATATATTTTTATATACATTTAATAATTTGAGTAATATTATATATATATTAATTATAAATATATGTTAAATATATTTTTTGATAAAATTTAATAACTAATAATTTTGTTATTAAATTTTAAAAACTGATAAAAAATGAATTGGTTATGTATAGGAATGGAAGATTTATTAATTACATTGTAATCAGTAATCCAAAATTAAAAAAAAAATTATTATATTTATAAATACAATAAAATTTTTATTTATTAAAAAAAATATTATAAATTTTGAAAAGAGAGTTAAAAAACTTAGAAATAGGCAGTAAAAAAAATTGTTATGATAAAAAAAGAAGTGTGGGGTGTATTTCCAATTTTTTTTTTACTTTTTCCAACACGTTGCAGAGAAAGCCATCAACTTTCTGCCGACCCAGATAGGTGGCGTCGTCAAGCCAATTGAGTCGGAGGATCCCCACAGGGAAATTCAGAACTCTGCATTCCTGATTGGAGTCTAAGATGTAGATATAGGAAGTGCCATTGTCCCACCCGAGATCATAAAGGAACTTTCCTAGCTGATTTTGAATTACGTTGAAGCTGCGGTCTTTGGGCCATTCATACCACAGGTCCACCGTCCACCACCTGGAGGTCGCCGGCACTGTTGCTCATGAACAGTATTGAGTGGAATTGGTGAGGCCATGCTACTGGTGTTGGGTCTGCCGATTTGGATTCCGTTGATGAGATATTGTTGTCGGAGATTAAGATTTAAGAGGCGAATGACATGGATTTGATTGCACAAGCCATTGTTATTGATTGCTTGTTATCATCTTCTTCGATTAGTCGGTGGCTTTATCCTTTGACGAATCTCTCTTTTTTGCATATCAGGACATCTAATATTCAAAATTCTATTTTCACCTACTCCAAATCTATACTCATAGTCTTATATAATGACCATGCGACATAATTCTTTTTCCTAACTGTGCCCACCAGCAGTTTTTCTTTTCATTTGCGAGCGCCAGCTTTATTAAATCAGCATTGCTCAATATAGAATTGAAGCGAAAGACAACTTTACCATAAGCAGATTTAGCAAAGCCAAGAACTTGCAATTTCAGAAGTATATCATACATTTCACGGAAAATCTCCTTAGCCTTACTCTTGCCAACAGCTCTTATTATATAATAGTGAGTAGCTAATGGAAGTGCCTTACTAAATGAGAAATTATCTATATTTAGCTCTTATTCATATTATGTTACAAATGATCAGGCCATAGCAGCCAGCTTAACATGAGGGCTGGACAACTACTGATTCCCAGCTACAGGGGTCCCGGGATTTTTCTTGATATCATCCCATCCCCTTACCCATGGCTGTCCAGGTATTGCACGTGTCTCAGGAGCAGCATGGCTGTTAAGGTTGTTCATGATCTTACCACGCACAGCAGAAAAAACCTACAATGACAACTATTTCGAATAAGAATACAGTAAGGGAAAAGAGTAATTCAAGTTGAACACCAAGTTCAGAGGAAATCTCACAGGATTAATGTTCACTGCCTCTGGGGGTTGCTCCTGCCCAGTTAACCACTTCCAAAGATCCGGATTTTCCTGCATAGCTCAAGAAAAGAGTTAAAAACACGAATACAAGGGAAATTTCACCATATCATATGCTAAAGCATTCAGCAATTTCGAATACAAAGTAAAATATCAATGAGGTGTCTTATCACTCTTTTGTCACTAGCGTAATTCAACCTCACTTGCTGATTGAATGAATTATGCCAGATTCGAGCAAAAAAGTTTAATGGTCTAGTTCTTATGAAAATAACGTCACATATATCCCAAGTGTATTGATCAATTAAGTAAAATTCCTTGCTTTGTCTCATAAAGGTTTACGTAATTTTCTTAACTAGTATCCATACATAGAATACTGTGGTTGCTATTATAACCACCCATCCATTTGTGTGGAACTTATATAATCATATAAACTCCTAGTGGCATGAGTAGAGCATAGCTTAAGGGCTGAAAATTAAAATCCTCTCACATAAATAGATAGCAACGATTACTCAAAAGGCTTGATCGGCGAATTGTGCATATAATTATAATATCTTCAAGGAATCTAAAACCTACCACAAGCCTACAAAATTTAAATATAAGACTTGCTTTCATGTCCTTAGTTCTAATGCTTCAACTCTAAGGTTTATAAAAAATTATTATTCAACAAAGAGAAGTTAAAAAAGCCACAAAATATATATATATTCTATCCAATCCCTCTGATCAACCATAAAACTTGCACAAGATAGGAAAGCAAACAGAGAATGTTGTAATAGACCAGTCTACATTATCTGATGCAGAATTGTATGGACCATCCAAATTTCTCAACTTTGAGCCATAAAGTTCAACATGAGACCGTAATCAAAATATATACGCAATTTAAGCTGCAAGCATTTGGCATAAACCGCTAAGACTAAGAAAAAGTTAGAGGAGACAATGGTAATCGATAAAGCAGTCAAAAGCACAATAACAAAATGAAAGCATAAATATACTTTTGAACAGAAAGTTTACAACCAAAGCAAAAATCTATTAGATTCTAGGTAAGAAACTTTACCAAGTCAAGGACATGAACAAGTGCTTTAATTCCCTTCTCGTCCAAAGAATCAATATGCTCTTCCACCCATTTCCCCAGAACTAAATCGAGCTCCAGGAACCCCCTCTGTCTGCTCCTATACAACAGTCTTTTAACAACAAAAACCATACAAAAAGGAAATTTCAGTTTATTCCATGCATATAAGATAAGATCACAATAAAGCTCCAATCTTACAAGAATCTGAAAGCTCACAAACCTGTTACATAAGCGCCTTTTGCTTTCTTCATTGGAGAGGTCAATATCAAATGATCGTGTATTATCATCATTAGCAGTTGAATAACGCGAAAACCAACCATATTGAGACCTAAGAGAAAAATATACACATCAATTCGATTACACAAATTTCCATTTTTTCTTTAATGGGGACGAGAATCAAATCAAGATAAAGGAAAATTAAAGTGGATACCTGAAAGGGAATTGCGCAGGAAGGGGAGAAAGAGAAGCAATGAAGCTCCGACTGGGTGCGGCTGAGGAATCGAGGACACGATGGGCGTAAAGCAGATATCTTTTCAAGTTCCCCATTTTTGTCGGTTCGATTTTTGAGTAATATTATGGGTATGGGTGATAAAAGAGATGGAGTAGAGTAGAGACGGTGGACTCGCGGGCATAAAGAAGCCTAACCGGCGTTCGCTCGTTTAATACTTTAGAGTACCGTGGCCGTGCCACAACTCAGAATCTGGTCCGCACAAATTTTATCTACCGCGTGTTGATTCGGCAAGGTGCTCCTCTCTAAGCCTGTTTGAATTGAATTTCGAAAAATACTTCGCAACAAATATTGTATTTTTATTTTTTTAATTTGAAAACTGTTTTAGTAAAATATATAAATAAATATTTTTTTATAAATAAATTTAGAAAAAAAGTTTATAAGAAATTAAAAAAATTAATTAATTAAATAAAAAAAATTTAAAATCTGCTTTTAAAATACTCAATAAAATTGCTTCTACATAAATACCAACATACCAACAGTTACTAAAACAATTATTTATTTTTATTATTAAAAAGTGTCATAGTGTCAAAATATTTTTTTTAACACGTCAGTAAAAATTGATGGTTTTTTATCTTATAAATTAATATTAATACAATGAATAAAATTTACCCAAGAATTGAGGAACTCATCTCGAAAGAGAGAATAAAAAATAAGTAATTTCATAGGATGCGGTAAGAAAATGAACTTACACATGCAATGAACACAACTTGAATAACAATACTTGTGGCAGAAAATAAAAATTTTCCAACAAAAGAAAACCCTGAAGAGGAAGACCCTTACTGTAACCTAGCCTTGAAACATGGCTACCTGAGCATTAAAGGCAATGATGTTCTCATAAAAAGTGAATTTGACATATCATGAATTTAAAAAGAAATTCAATATTTCTTAGCACTTTCCATACCCTTCTAGGGATTAAGCATATTGGCTACCTAAATATTCGTCTTCATCCCAACATCCAGCAGCAACAGCAGCACACTTGACTCCATACGAGAAAGATCAGCAAGGCCAACTCCTTAGTAAGAAAATACACGAACGACATCTCTTCTGATGGAAAAATATCCCTTAGAATGTCAAAGAACAATAGCAATTAGCTCAGATCCTGAACTAGGAATCAGCATAAATGCTTCAAAAGTTAATTTCTCGTCTCTCTGCAAAAAATTTTCCTGAAACCGACATGTCTGGAAGCAGGGCGAGCCATACTCCAGTGTCAGCTGCATCCGCAGTTGATATATTACCAGCCCAACCTGTAAGGGCAGTCTTCACCCAACCTGGACAGTAGCTGTTGATAAAAATCTTCTGACCTTCAGGCCGATCTGACAGTTCATTTGCTATTACCCTGGTAAAAGAATTAACTGCAAGTTTTGACATTGAAAACTCGGTAAATGTCTGAGGCCACCCACCTGACACCCAAGTGCCGTCTTCTATTGTAGAAAGGTTGACAAAGTCCTATCAATGAGTTCCTCTGATAATGTTTCCAGGTTACTAAACTGTTCTCTCAAAGTTACATCTCCAAGTCTCTGTTACAGGCATGTGAACAGTAGGGTTATTAGGAGCAAAGAACATCCACCAAGTATCAAATTTCTAACATATTTTAAATTTCTTGCTTCTATCTTTTCCTATGATTTTCTCCCATTTCTAAAAGCGTGGCCAGAATAAAGATGGAAGTGATTTATAAAAAAAAAATATGGAATCTTCTTTTTAATTCCAACAACAATTACATATTTTAAGAACTGAAAGCACTGATGATCAGAATATCTCATTATCCATGATCTTCTTATGCCCTAATAATTATTAAAAGTTCAGTTTCACAAGCATTATGCACACAAGATTCTTTTGCATTGGATGACAAACAGGTTTTATCTTTAAAGTTGTAAAGGAGAAGGGAAGAGCCAAATCAGAGAAATGGAGAATGGCTCCAAAACCGCTTTAGGAATACAGGTACACTAAAAGCAATCAAGGGAAATAATAAAGCTAACTATCATTGAAACATAATTCCATTTCTCAAAGATGGCATTACATAGGTTTCGTCTGCCATTTATTCTACCTAGCCGTGAACTCACATTAACTATACGAGCGCCTGCAGCAGATTGTCTCATCAATGGAATGAAAGCTTTGATCATATTTTTAGTACCATAATAGTTCGTATTCACAACTGTACTGGCAAATTCAATAGAATTATCCGACCCTACATTGTAATTAACACCTGCATTATTTACCTGCAAAACATGAATTCACATTGATACCTGTCAGAGATATAATAGGGGTCTGCGCCCACAAAACCATTGCCACAAGACATAACCATGTCCGAGCATGGTTAAGCATAGTGTCATATGTCTAGATTCCCATCAATCTCTACCATAACTGATAAGATCACACTATATTGATGAGACTAATCTATAACTGATAAGACCACATTTTTACCAAGAGAAAAAAGCTATAAATAGCACATCCCAACCAAGACAAGGTATAAGCAACAATAATCCAATACACTTCAACTTTCATTTATCTCATTTTCTTTCTCTCTCTCTAACTTAAGTATCAGAGTGGCTATGCTGAAACAGTCATGACATACCATTCCGCTCTCCTTCGGTCTTGCAGGAACAAAGGTTGAAGATCGGTGTTATCACACATAAACAAAATCAAATCAAAGAAATTGATATAATAATCTCTTTTCTCTTCTTTCCTTTGCTAGCTTTTTCCTTCCCATTTCTCTCACTTTATGACCGACGCGACGCATCTTCAATGTTATTACGGCCAAAATAAATCTCTTACAGTGGTGCTGTCGACCGGCAACTGGCTACGGTTGTCACCATCCTTGTGCTTCGTCAAATTATTTTACCTTAATTTGGCGTTGAATTTGCGTTTTTCACCACCTTCTTAGGCATGAAAATGTGAGGCTTTTTTTTTTTTTAATAAAAAAAAGTGAGGCCATTTGATTACTCATATTTTATCTATGTTGGTGCTCACATTTGTTAGTGCCTTGTTTGGCCATTTGATTACTCATAACCTACAACCTGATGTACATCAGATGGCCATTTGATTACTCATAATTTATTTATCTAATTTAACCTACAACCTGCAGAATCTATTTTATCTATGTTGGCGCTCATATTCCTATTCACGGCACAGAGTCATTAATTACATGTATGAACAAGCTCTCCTATTGGATTTGTTAGTGCCTTGTTTGGTGGAGTTTTTTAGTCATGAAGACTTCAAACTATGCTATCTTGGCCAACTTTTACATTCAATTTTCTATAATAATTTTGCACTGCATAACATAATTTAATGATTTTTTGTTAAAGTTTCAAATTTTATAATCCCTTATATTTTTAACTGTCACTTCTAATATAATTTCAAAATGAGATTTTTTAAAAAAATTGGAATCATAGATTTTCAATAAATAATTTACGGAACAAAATAATATCCCTAATAAAATGATCATATAATTTTATTTGAAAATTTAAAATAATATATTACTATATACATCAATATGTATTGATCTTACATAATTTTAAATGTATATTGACCGAGATTTTCATACAACATGACTAATTGGTATTGATTACTTTGTCTTCAACCTTAGGCTCCAGTGAGACAAGAAAAAGTAAGAGGAGAGCACCAGATGTCCGGCATTACAACTCCGATGCTATGAACCTTAGGTTTCTATGTTAGGGCAAGCGATGCATCCTTTTTGTCCCTTTAGCTTTGTCTGCACCTTTGTCCATTCTTGAAAAAGCATGCAACCCTTAATTGATCTTGGTCTGGGTTTCGGCATTCTTTCTTCAATCTCTCCCACTTTGCTTTCCTTGTTATAGTCTTGGTCTAACTTCCGATCTTCTTCGACCTTGTGGAGAGTGGGGTAAGTAGATCATTTATGACTATAGGTTACCACGTATCATTGAATATCGTACACTATCCAAGTGTAAATAAAATTTTAACTTGATTCACTTAAAAAACTAGTTCAAATGAGAATCAATGTTAAAATTATGAAAAATTACTATTTACCTTTCCATATTTGACATATTACACTAGTACATCCGAGTTTTAAAAATTATGCTATTTACACTATATATTTTATTTCTATTAAACTATTTAGTCATTCTATTAAATTTCAAGGTATTTACCATTAGTCAGAAATAATATTCTATGTTGTTCATAAGTTACTAGTATAATATATCAAATCTTAGAGAATAATAAGAACAATATATCAAATTTCATGGTGGTACTGGTACAATATATCAAACTACATTAGGTAAATTGTAATTTTCCCTTAAAATTATTATAAGTAATAATTAATTATTAACTTAATGTATATTTTCAATAAATTATTTATGGAACAAATTAATTATCATTCACCATATAAGTGCAAATAAAATTTAAACATAATTCACTTAAAGAGCTAGTTCAACTTAAGATGAATGTTAAAATTAATATATATAAGATACCTTAATATAATTTTTTCAAATCGGATCGAACTCATATGAAAAATTCAAAATGTATAAATGGTATAGTAAATCAATGTATCTCTTTAAAATTGAACATAAAACATAATTTGAAGGCTAAATCAATATATGATCATTAGATTGAATTAGAATGTTTATGTCAATGTTTAATAATAATAATAATAATAATAATAATAATAATAATAATAATACTCAATTGAAACTCAATTTAATGAATTAGAATGTTTATGTCAAAATGTTTACTCAATTGAAACTCAATTTAATGAATTAGAATGTTAATGTCAAAATGTTTAATTTAAAAGATTAAATTAATAGCAGTAACTCTAATTCAAAATATTGAAATTCAATTTAAACTTAAGTAAATTTAGGCACGATTAATCAATTGAACTTTATTTTTTTTAAGTCAATTTAATTAAACTAATTAACTTAACTCTAATTTAAAGAATTTTAATCAAATTAATCAACTGAACTTCACTTAAAATCAACCTCATGTAATTAATTAAAATTCAATCTAAGCTCAATATAGATCAATTAAGCTTTATTTAATAAATTAAATCACATTTAATCAAGTATAATTGTTATTATTATTATTATTATTATTGAATTTATTAGAAATCCTATTCTCTCGCTTCCTCTTTCCTTATAAAAAAAATCCCGTATTTTTTTTTGTTTGAAGTCTTTGTGTCGATTGATTTTTTTTTTTTCCTTTTTAATTCAATATTGTAACTGTCAATTGCCACTTGAATGCTTCCATTGATTTTATTTACATTTAGTAGTAAGTCCAACGACAATTACAACTGATAATTACTCTAATTCTTCCATTAATTTTATTATAATGCATAGAATATTGCAACGGGAATTGCATCGCATTTATTTTGATCATTCTCTCTTTTATTAAACAGTAAAAGAAGTTCATGGGATATTAGCATAACAATCCATTTTAAAACAACCAGACCAATCTTCTAAAACTTTCTAAAATAACCAGACCAATCCATGAATAATTTCTTCCAATCTGATTGCTTATTCGTCTCTAATAGCCAAGCAAATGATCAAAATATTGAGGTTAACAACTCACATATTTCTGTTGCAGGTTTCAAATAAAACCAATCCTTATGCGGAGATAATAATCAAATTTATATTGTTTTGGAAAATGAAGGAAGTTCAGAAACTATTCATATTACTTCACCAGAGTTGATCAACAGTCATGGAACTCTACAACAAATGCTTCAAATGATAAATAAAGATGTAAAGTTGTGGACTTTTGAAGATGCTGAAGCTCTAACTTTCAAATCAATTTTGCATTTAATTGTCCTAACTTTTAATTTCTTATGATTGGTATATTCCAAGTCCCAAAGTGAAGAGAGTAATTAATATTATTAAATTATAAAAGATTTTTTAATTTCTTTTTAATATTTATGTAGACAGTATGTTAAAAAATCACCTATTATCATAGGTTAAAAAAATAGGTTCATCAAGTATACTTGGTGTATTATAGTAAAAGCCTTATTTTTAAGACTATAATATCAATACTTTATCATAAATTTTTCATTATATACTTTTAATGTAAATAAGATATAAATAAAAAGTCATATGTCTTTTTTATATTGGAAGTATATAGTGGGAAATGAAAAATGTTACTAGTATTTTTCTCTATCTTAACATGCTAAAAATGCAAGGAAAAAAATGTTAAACAATGGAATTTCTCCTTAAGATAATTAAAAGAAAGTTAAATGTGCAAATTAACTCATAAATTATACCTTATGGAATCAACTTTGAATCAATTCAAATAAACCTTCAAACTTTTAACTCGGTATAATTAGGTCCTTTAAACTAGAACAGTAAGCCAACTCGATCTAGTGACAATTGTTATATGCTGGACCCCAGTCCATGTAGCATTATGGACCAAGACCCATCACATATGTAAGAGACTAACAATTTTGTAAAATCAAACTTATACAGCTATCAATTATATGATAATATTTTCGTAAATATTCATCATCTGTTATTAAATAAATGTTCATTAGTTTATTGAAAAATGTTCATTAGTTCATTAAAAAATATTCATTACGAATAAAATAAATGTTCATTAGTTTATTGAAAAAGTTCATTACGAATAAACTGAAAATGTTCATTATGAACGAACTAAAGGTTCATTAGTTTATTGAAAAAATGTTCATTAGTTCATTAAAAAATGTTTATTACGAATAAAATAAAAGTTCATTAGTTTATTGAAAAGGTTAATTACGAATAAACTGAAAATATTCATTATAAATGAACTAAAAATTCATTAGTTTATTAAAAAATGTTCATTATGTCATTAAAAAAGGTTCATTACGAATAAAGTAAAGTTTCATTAGTTTATTGAGAAAGTTCACTGTGAATAAATTGAAAAGATTCATTACGAATGAATTAAAGATTTATTAATTTATTAAAGTTCATTAGTTCATTAAAAAAATTAATTACGAATAAAGTAAAAGTTCATTAGTTTATTGAAAAAATTTTATTAGTTTATTAAAAAAAGTTAATTAGTTCATTATTAAAAGTTCATTTCTTATATTAATACAAGTTCATTTTATTTCTCTGTATTACTTAATTTAATATATATTTTTTTGTATTTTCATTTGTAAGTATAAATTCATTAAATCTTCAAAAAAAAATCAAAATATAATGAAAAATCGAGAGAATACACTAGAAAAACAACAAATCGAGACAAAAAACATATGAAAATGCAAAAAAAAAAACATACAAAATAATTGTTGATTTTGTTTTAAAATAAAATGAACATTTATCAATAAACTAATGAACTTATATCAATAGATGAATTTATATAACTTTGTTTTATTTATAAAATTGTCACTGTATCTCTCACACGTGTTTGGTCCATGTTGCAATGTAAACCGTGGTCCACGATATAATTTGTGACCTGATGAGGGGTGACTCGCTTTATATAATATAATTTATAGACTAATTTGCACTGAGTTTAAAGTTCAAAGGCTTATTTACACTGAGTCAAAGTTGAAGGGGTGATTCACTTCATAGAATATAATTCAGAGACTAATTTGTACTTTGACCTAAAAAGAATTAAATTAGACACGATTCTTTCCAAATCAAAAGAATTCCAAATGAGTTACCCATATGATATGTTTGTCTTTTTAATGTTATTCAGGGGAGATAAGTAATGCTAGCAGCGCTTTTTTTTTTTTTTACTCTTTATAATCGATATATCAGCAAATTTAATTTATTAAATAAAGTAATAAATTCTGTAAATTAAAATTTTAATAATTTATATTTCATTATCTAATTATATATCTTACTAGTTAGAATATGGCTTTGTTCAAAATTAGGAATTTATGAAATCTCTCAATTTCCAAAAGACCGTATTCATTGCCTCAACGCTCCAAACATTAATTGCCTTGGCCTACACTCAAATAACTAGTCAAATACTCCAAATTTCCAAAGAGTTTTGATTTCCTTACCCTTATAAAATTCAAGATTCCTTATTTTTTATCATTGAAAACAACATTGATTTCATCTAAACAATTGATTGTCGTCCAAAGTTATTTACTTATACACGAAGCGCAGAAATTTACTTTGCATTACGTTCATAGGGAGCACGTACTTAATCCCCAAAGAAATCTCCGTATACGATAACATCAGAATCTACTGAATTTAGCTAGGTATGATCTTCGATTTCAACTCTCTGCTCCATTTCTAGTTGAAAAACAAAAATTATTGTATTAATTTATTCTGCTTTTTATGTATGCTTGTTCTACTAATGATTTTATGTTTGTTTTGATTGAATTATAATTTAATGTGAACATTAAAATTGTTTAATTTTTAGCCATATTTTACATATTGAAGTTTCTGTTATTTTGGGTATGGCTCTTTTATGTTCTTTCTTCTTTGTTAATTTTGATTTCGGGATAGGTTTCAGAAGCGTGAATAAACTGAAAATTAGAAAGAATTTTGTAGAAAAATGAGCAATTACCTGAGATTTTTACCTTTCACTGCTGATCATTAAAATTCTCTATTTTGATATCATCTGCCTTCTGTAGTTTGCAATATGCAAGACTATACTATGCAGTTTAATGTGAAAATGAGAAACTTGACAGGAATAATGGCGCATTCTTCTATAGGCTGCTTGTTTTTTGTGGGATTACTAGTTCTTGCATTCAACCTCTCACATTCATTTGGCCATCTGCAAAATGAAAATCGGATCAAATCTGCTACTTTCCTATCCCCAAAATTTG
Organism: Balakata baccata; assembly: GCA_949630135.1. Classification (NCBI taxonomy): domain Eukaryota; kingdom Viridiplantae; phylum Streptophyta; class Magnoliopsida; order Malpighiales; family Euphorbiaceae; genus Balakata; species Balakata baccata. Next base: position 18,379 of record CATIWF010065319.1, read on the forward strand.
TGTTGGGACCAGGGTCGGTGGAGAATAGATATTACTATAATATCAAATTCCCAAGAGGACATATTGCTTTAAAAAGTTTTAATGGTGAAGTAATCGATGAGACTGGAAATCCTATTCCACTCCAGGAAACTTATCTTCACCACTGGGTAGTTGCAAAATACTATCAGCTTAAGAATTCTTCAACGGCTGAAAAGAATGGCCAATCAGATCATATTTTTGCAAGAAACACTGGAATATGTCAGGGAAACGTTCTAGGACAGTATTTTGGCCTCGGATCAGAAACGCGGAAAACTGCTACTTATGTCCCAAATCCTTATGGTATTGAAATTGGTAGTCCTGCTGAAATTCCTCAGGGGTATGAGGAGAGGTGGATGCTTAATGTGCATGCCATCGATACTCGAGGCGTTGAAGATAGGCTAGGATGTACTGAATGCAGATGTGATTTATACAATATCACTGTGGATGAATATGGTGATCCTTTAAGGCCAGACTATAAAGGCGGTTTATTATGCTGCTATGATCATACACAGTGCAAGGTGAGACAGGGTTTTCAGGGTGCCAGGAGGAGCCTTTATTTTCGATATACGGTGAGGTGGGTCGATTGGGATAGTTCAGTTATCCCGGTTCAAATCTTTATTTTTGATGTTACTGATAATGGGAAAAGGTCTAATGATTCAACAGGAATCAGTTTTACAGGAGATGGCTGCAAGGTAGGGGATCAATTTCCCTAGTTGCTGCTTTTCAATTTCATGAAATTTCATCAAGCATTGTTTAATTATGTATATATAGCAATTGTATTCCTGTGTTCAACTGTGAGCATTTTTGATGCGTGTGCAGGTTGAGTATGAAGTTGAGTCTTGTAAAGTAGATGGTTTGGCTGCAGACGGTTGCATTGATGCCAAAAGGACAAGCCTTGCCATGCCAACTGGTGGCTATGTCATCTATGGGGTTGCGCACCAGCATACAGGAGGGATTGGTTCAACTCTTTATGGACAGGTAATTTTCAAACTCTTATCTCAATTCATTTTCACGTTCTCCTTATGCTGTTTTTCTTCTGCTACTTCTCTGACCTTTATGCAGTATTTGTTTAAGTTTGGAATTGGTGCAATATCTCTTCTATGCTTGAAATGTTTGTTTTGAGGATGAAGCTGATGCAATCATAATTCTGCAATTCCTGCAAGAAAATTAACACATCTGTTCATTTATATTTGCTTGTGTGGTGAATTCAGGACGGACGTGTCATATGCACTTCGATACCGACTTATGGGGAAGGAAGAGAAGCAGGAAATGAGGCTGGTTATATAGTAGGAATGTCAGCCTGTTATCCTAAACCTGGATCTGTAAAGATTGCAGATGGAGAGAAATTAATTTTGGAATCCAACTACAGCAAAACTCAAATGCACACTGGAGTTATGGGACTCTTCTATCTTTTGGTTGCACACCAAATACCAAATCACCTTCATGTGAGCTTTTATAAATTCTTTATTTGAATACTCATCATTAGAAAATCTGCTGCACTTTTATGTGCATTTCTATACAGATATTAGTTAAAAAATTTTGAATTTGAAGAGAGGAAATCAATGGTGGATTCCAAATAAAGAATGAGATGAAATGTTTTTGTCCCAATGATTCAACAAGATAGAAATATTTTTGGGTTATTGGCCTCTAATCTTAAAAATGAATGTTCTTTGTTCTTGCAGATGCATGAAGAAATGAAAGCATCCACTGATTATTCATGGGCAGTAGCAGTAGTGGGTTTTCTTGGACTAGCAGTAATCATTACTATTGCTATACGATCTCATCTAAAGAAGAGGATAGGAGATGGCTACCAACCAATACTGTCATGAACACCTGTTTTCCTTTAGGTCTGCTTTGTATTTATACTACTTGATATTACATAGTTACTCATAAACCCATGAGTAATATAGTTATACCATTAGGATTTATTGATATAAATCCAATGATTTACACTATTGGTCCTTTGTACAAATTTTTTGGATGGATAGAGAAACAAAGAAATAATTAGTTTGCCCCCGCAGACTTAGCCTAGTGTTGAGGCATATGACTTGAGCCCTATAAGCTCTGGATCGAATTCCCCTCCCCACCCGTTGTAACAAAAAAAAAAGAAAGAAATAATTAGTTTTATTCTCTTGCTATAGTTGATTGAATGATATTGATAATGGCATTGAACGCATCATATTCCCAAATATACTCGCATAAGAAAGATGGTTCAATGTACTTGTACTTTCTTCTACAGAGACATCAATTCTAATTCTGGCGATGTACCTACCAAATTTAATTTTCGTAAGGAAGATGTCTCATCTTATAAAGCTGTTGGAATTGCAGAGATTTATAAGATTTGATGCCAGATTTTCTACATAAAAAATATTTCTTTAGTTGAACATGTGATGGAAGTATGGGCAGATAGCTTTCTTGAATTTTTGGATATGATTGTACATTCTCATGTGAAGAGTGATGAAGTATGGCCTTCAATTACTGCTATATGAGCAAAGCAGGTGTAAAATGGTGTTTTATGAGAGCAGCTTTTGAAAAAAAAAAAAATCAGAGAGTTGGAGAGAAAAGAATTTAAGTTAGTTTTATCTTTATATTTATGTAAGAAAATGAGAAATAAAAGAAGGAAAAGAAAATGTATTTGTATGTATTGGTCTATGTTTTAATGATGTTCATGTATTTGTTTTCTTTCTTATTTCTGCACTGTTCTTGACAGCAGCTCTGCTGCAAATTTTCTAGTTGAATTTCAACGTTCTTCTTGATTTTACTTGAGCAAGAAACAGAGACTTGGAATAGACAATAAATGTAAATTAACTTTCCCCTCCCTTTTGGTTTAGTTTCTTGAATATATTTCAATTTTGAACCAGATTTCAATTGCAAATGTAACTGTTGAATTGAAGAAGGTGAGTTACCAATTGCAACGACTTTCGTTACTAATCGTTTCTGACGAAGTGATGAAAGTGAAGGCTATAAAAACGAAAGCATAAGAGCAGCCTAAGATGCTTTTGTATGCTTGTGCGTATTGAGTCTTCGTTTTACTGCTCTTTATTGACTTTCTTGTTTTTTTGGGAGGAAAGTTCTTTTCTACTAATGATTTCATGTTCATTTTGATTGAAATGCAGTTCGTGTGCACATGATGGCCGTTATATGTTTTTTTCTTTGATAATTTTGATTTTTCTTTTAAATATGTTTCAGAAGTGCAAAGAAACAAAATTATAAACAATTCTATTGGAAAATGAGCAAATTCCCAAGAATTTTATCTTCTGCCCACATCAAAATGATTAGCTTAATTTCACTGATGATCATTCTTGATATCATCTGCCTTTTATACTATGTGCTTGGATTTTATGCAAGATTATGCAGTTTGATGTGAGAATGTGAACTTGACAGGAAAAATGACGGGTTCTTCTCTGGCCTCCTTGCTTTTACTGGGAATACTATTTGTTCCATTCGACCTAACATATTCACTACGCCATCTGGAAAATGACAATCGGATGAAATCTGCTACTTTCCTATCCCCTGAATTTATAGTGGAACCAGGATCGGTGCAGAATAGATATTCCTACAATATCGAATTCCCAGGAGGTCATGTTGCTTTAAAGAGCTTTAATGCAGAAGCAGTCGATGAGACTGGAACTTCCATTCCACTCTACGACACTTATCTTCACCACTGGGTTGTTCAGAAGTACTATCAGCGCAAGAATTCCTCAAATGGCCAATCAGATCAGATTGTCGCAAGAAACAGTGGAATATGTCAGGGAACAGTTCTTGGACAGTATTTCGGCTTTGGATCAGAAACTCGAAAAACTGCTACTTATGCTCCAGATCCTTATGGAATTGAAATTGGTAATCCTGCTGAAATTCCTCAGGGTTATGAGGAGAGGTGGATGCTTAATGTGCATCCTATCGATACGCGAGGTGTTGAGGATAGGCTAGGATGTATAGAATGCAGATGTAATTTATACAATATCACTGTGGATGAATTTGGCAATCCTATTCGGCCAGACTATATAGGCGGTTTATTATGCTGCTATGATCATACACAGTGCAAGCTGAGACAGGGTTTTGTGGGTGCCAGGAGGAGCCTTTATCTGCGATATACGGTGAAGTGGATCGATTGGGATAGTTCAGTTATCCCTGTTCAGATCTTTATTCTTGACGTTACTGATAATGGGAAAAGGTCTAATTCAGGAATCACTTTAACAGGAGATGGCTGCAAGGTAGGTGGATCACCTTCCATAGTCGCTTCTTTTGTAAATTTCATTAAAATTTTTTTAGGCATATTCCGTAATGTTCAACTGTGATCACATTTGAGTCTACTGCAGGTTGAGTATCTAGTTGAGCCATGCAAGGCCAGTGGTTTGGCTGCGGATGGTTGCATTGATGCAAAAACAGCAAACCTCACCATGCCAACTGGTGGTTATGTCATCTATGGCGTTGCGCATCAACATAGTGGAGGAATGGGTTCAACTATTTATGGACAGGTGATTGTTATCGTCAAATTTTCAAGCGACTGATTCGCAACTGCTGCAATCATAATTCTGCAGTTCCGGCAAGAAGATTAACAACTAATTTGTTTGTGGTGTGAATTCAGGGCCGACGAGTCATATGCAGTTCGCTACCGACATATGGGAAAGGAAAAGAAGCAGGAAATGAGGATGGTTATATAGTAGGAATGTCAGCCTGTTATCCTGAACCAGGATCTGTGAAGATTGCAGATGGGGAGAAAATAACTCTGGAGTCCAACTACAACAACACTCAAATGCACACAGGAGTAATGGGCTTCTTCTATCTTTGGGTTGCAGACCAGGTACCAAGTTCTACGTGGGAGCCCGCCTCCTCCCCTTGGTCCCCTGTCTCCACCCCTGAGGTTGTCCTCCAATAAAACTTTTACAGAAACAAAAAAGCAAGGTTACAAAAAGACAAGCTATCTCAGTTCATGAGATTATAATCTACATCCAGACTATTCTAAGCAAAATGTATTTTTTTTCCGCCATTATGTAGAAGCTATACAAATTTGATGAGTGGCATAGTGCTACTGTCTAGGCAATTTTACAAAAATAGTAAAAAGCAGGTAAATAATTATAAAAATAACGCCACTAAAAGTTTTTTAAAAAATATTGAGCTCTTTAAAATTTTTTCTTAAAAATATCAAAAATTAATATTTATCAAAGTTTATCCGAGATTTACTTAAAATTTAAATTGAAGTTACCAAAAATTTTTCAAATATTTATTTAAATTTTTTCAAATTTTATCCAATATTTATCAGAAAAATAATGAAAAGTTGAATTTACATAAAGTTTATTTAAAATATTTACCAAAATTTACTAAAAAATTATCCAAAATTTACCTAAAATTTACCATAAATTAATAAAAATTGAAGTTACAAAATGTTTATCATAGATTTACTTAAATTTTATTCAAGTTATACCTAAGATTTATCTAATGTTTACTAGAAAATTAATGAAAATTAAAGTTACTCAAGATTTATCCTAGAATAACCAAAGATTTACTACAAAATTAATAAAAATTGAAGTTATAAAATGTTTATGAAATATTTACTTAAGGTTTACTCAAGTTATAGATTTACCTAATATTTATAAGAAAATTAATCAGAATTGAAGTTACATAATGTTTACTCTACATCAAGTTAATCTCTCAAATAAAAATTCTCAAAATATCTACCCAAAGTTAATTAAATATAAATTTACATATATTTTTTGTAATTAAGATTTATCCAAAATTTACTTTGATAATTAAATTAATTAAATATAAGTTTATATATTTCTTTTGCTAATTAAGTTAATTAAATAATAATTAAAAATAAATAAATGCATGCACAAAGATAAATAGCAGCCATACAAATTAATGAAATTTTTAATTCATATTTAAAATATAAAAAAAGTAATTTTTTAATTAAATAAAAAAATACTAAATATATAGACAATATGATAATTGAAAAGAAAAAAAATAGATAAAATGAGAATAAAAATTCAGAAAAAAAAAGATAAAATTAAAAAAAAATTTTAAAATCCGTAACCTGTGTAATTTCTCAACTATCTTTTAGTGTAGTTGCCAGTAGTATTTACTTCGTCATTGCGTAACTCCAACGCTTCCAAATTACAAGTCAAATTTCGAGCCCTTTCTACATTCTAATCATTATCGTCTCTCTGCAGAATTTTCCCTTGATTTATCACTAACGTAATGTAACAAAAATTTGCCAAATCCAAAGCTTTTTCATATTAAAGTGGTGAACATCCTCTGAAAAATTAAAAAAAAAAAAAAAGAAAGAAAAAAGTTCGATGTAATTATAAATAATATTAAATACGAAGATATAAAAAATGAATTTATATTTTTGTAGAGTAACTTCTAAAAGGATAGTGAATAACATTATATCATGAAGGACTACATTTTGAAAATATTTTTAAATTTTTGAAAACTATTTTTAGATAAACATAAGTAAATAAATATTTTTTTAACTTAAAATATGCTTTTAAAATATTCAGTTTTAAGTTTTGCCAAATACAAAAGACAGGCCGCTGATATAAAAGTCATCAGTTCAGTTTGATGATTGTAACGAAGGAAAGCGACAAGTAAATGAGTTGCCGGGGGCGCGGATTTATGGTTTAATAACTTTACTCTATAATTTGGAATTAATTTTTCCATGGCTGACGCATATCCTCATTCCACTGGGAACGGGAACCAAGAAACGAGATTTATCATTTTGGAAAACTAAAGAAGTTGCTTAAACTTTCTTTTGCCTACAATCTTTTTACAATTTGGCGTTGGTAATTCCGGAAATCCTTGAGCATATAGTTGTAAGAAATAATTGGGTGTGTTTCGCTTTCTCTAGTTTCCTTTAATTCTCGATTCCAATATTTGATTTGATTCAACTGTGGTTTCGTTCTTCTTTGTTGTTTTCCTTGAAGCGGAACCTATGAAGAATTTCTTGTTTCATTGTTTATTCCTAAGGTCGTTGTCCCCGTTTTCTATTATTTTTTTATCGGATCAAATTCATTATTATTATTTTTTATATATATAACATTTGCTACGATTAATCATTTATTTTTGGAACTTCAATCTCCATCTTTGCTAGGCCTAGATTGTTTTGGTTTTGCTCAAGTTCGATAACCAGGTATCATTTAAGCGTTTATTGCAAGCAGGCTAATTTTAGGGATTGAATTTGTCAGAATTATTAAAGAAAAAAAGCAGAAAGTAAGAAAGGGAACGAATCTATTGATAGTGCTCGTTCTTTTATCTCTTTCATGTTGTTCTGATTAATTGTCTTTGTTTTGGTTTCTCTATTTGTAATTGAGCAAATTCAGTGTTACATGATTTAACCTGAGAGATTGGAACTGGCAGGCGCCATGGCACGTTGCTTTCTAGGAAGCTTGCTTCGGTTATCAATATTGACGTTGGTGGTTAATACATCATATACTCAGGCTTCATTGCAACATGGAAATCGGTTAAATTCTGAAACTTTTCTTTCCCCCAAGTTTGTGTTAGGATCAGGATCAGTTGAAAACAGATGGTACTACAATATTGACTTCCCGAGAGGTCATATTGCAATCAGGAGTTTTAATTGCGAAGTAATTGATGAGGCTGGGAATTCTATACCGCTTCATGAAACTTATCTTCACCATTGGCTTGTTGCAAAATACTATCATCGTTTGGATGTGGCAAATAGTGGCAACAATGATGAGCTGCAGCTTCGCCAGTCAGATCATATTCTTGCGAAAAACAGTGGAATATGCCAGGGAGGTATTCTCAGGCAGTATTTTGGCCTTGGGTCAGAAACTCGAAGAACAGAGACACGTGTTCCAGATCCTTATGGAATAGAAGTTGGTAATCCTGCTGAAATTCCAGCTGGATATGAGGAAAGATGGTTGCTTAATGTGCATGCCATTGATACACGAGGTGTTGGAGATAGATTGGGTTGCACTGAATGTAGATGTGATCTCTATAACATCACAGTGGATGAAATAGGTCGTCCTTTGAAGCCAGATTATGAAGGAGGTTTATTTTGTTGCTATGACCATACACAGTGCAGACTAAAACCAGGTTTCCAGGCCACCAGGAGGAGCCTCTACTTGCGGTACACAGTGCAGTGGGTTGACTGGGATACTTCCGTTATCCCTGTTGAAATCTTTATATTTGATGTCACTGATACTGGGAAAAGGCTTAATGGTTCAACAGGACTTAGTCCAGAGAATGGCTGCCAGGTAGTTGACTTCCTTAGATGGTGATGAGGCATTTATAATTTATATTATTATGAACATCATTAATATTTTGTGTTTAAAGGTGGCATCAAGACAACATGATGGTAAAAATGAGGTTACTCATCTTAATTATCTTTTGCTTTTTAATAATGTGTTCGGTTTTGCAGGCAGTAACGAAGTGGCATAAATTATATGGGTTTTACAAATTTCTGTAATTGGATCTTATTTACCTGTTACCATATGAATTTGCACTTGAGTGAAATTTGAGTTAGATGCAGAGTAGCTGCAAATGCATAGTCATGTCACTTGTCCATATATTTACACAGAAACTCCATTTTAAGCTGCTATTGCCAGTATGAAACCAGCCCAATGTTATGAAAATCTCAGTATATTGTCTGTCTTTTATCTATCTTTTATTGCAACATGAGTGAATAGAGTATTTCTTTTTTCAGGTTGAGTATGAAATTGAGGCTTGCACTGCAACTAGCATGTCTGATGATGGGTGCCTTGACATCAAAAGGACAAACCTAACCATGCCAGCTAGTGGTTATGTTATATATGGTGTTGCCCACCAGCATAATGGGGGTATAGGTTCAACTCTGTATGGAGAGGTAATTTTCAGCCTTAAATTTATAGTTTGTAGTGCAATCATCTTTCTATTATAGCATTTAAGATAGATTTTGCAAGTGTTACTTGTAGCAACTCCCTCTTATTGCTTTGCTATATATTTGAATTACGAAATTTCAGGTGCTTGATGTAAATTTGTCTTGGATTCATAAGACTGAAATCTTTTATCAATTCTTTGGCATGAACTTAAGAGGAACTGGAGATTGACCACTCTGATCACGAGCTCCATTTCTCCCAAGTGGATTATATACCAGAGCTGATTTAGTGGTAGCTTCAGGATGAATTTGATCCATGCATAATTTTGTTCAGAAGATTATTTCAAGCCAATGTTACCATTTTGAGCCAATAGAGAGTGTGTCCGCTTGGAGTAGACGTACTTTTTTGCCTCTATGGAACTGAGTTGGCTTATTTCCAGTTAATATGCAATCCCAGCCAGCACCTTACAGTCTCCTCTTTTAATGTTTTTGGTGCCATAATATAGTAACATTGTCTGTTTGGTCCAAAGCTATTACAACTACGTCACTGTTTCTCAGGCCTACCAGGAATTCATTTTTGCTCAACATCACGGATGTCATTTTTATTATCCAATTTGCTACAAAATCATAATATATATCAGTATACATGATGGGAACAGTAACCATTTCGCTAACAATCTGCCTTTTGTGGCGAATTCAGGATGGGCGTGCCATATGCACCTCAGTACCTACTTATGGGAAAGGAATGGAAGCCGGAGATGAGGCAGGTTATATTGTAGGAATGTCAACCTGTTATCCCGAACCTGGTTCTGTCAAGGTAGCAGATGGGGAACATCTAATTTTGGAATCCAAATATAGCAATTTTCAGAAACACACAGGAGTTATGGGGCTTTTCTACATTTTGCTTGCGCACGAAACACCAAAGCATGCTCCTCATCTAAATTCTCCTGTTCATGTAAGTTCTTGTTCCATTTCTGTGCAGTTGCTTTGCTTGTGTGTGTGTGAGAGAGAGAGAGTCTGTAAAACATTTAGATATAAGAAGAAACTCTTTGTGCCATTTGTGTGGTGGTGGTGGTTATAATGATCGAGACTCTAAGAGGTTTCTAGCCAAAGAAAAATGACATTTATGAGCCAAATGCAGTCAGGTAATTTGGATAGTGGGGATTTGCCATTGTTTCATCAACAATATGGACAATATTCAAAGATTTGAATATCCAATTTGCTCATTAATTGCCTCTAACATCCAATTTATCCGTAAATCTTGCAGATACATGAGAACATTGAACCATCCATGTATGCTTGGGGGATTGTTGTTTTGTTTGGAATTGCAGTAACAGTTGTGGTTGCTGCTACTGTCCGTTCTTGGTTAAAGAAGGAGAAAGATGACGGCTACCAACCAATTGTGGTGTAAATTTTGTGTAGAGACTAGATCTTTACTTGGTGTACTAATACATGGATATAAATAATCTCTCTGCTAAACTTTACTAAAGCTGTATGTATCAGTACTCAGTTTGTCGAAGCAATTGAATATTGTTATATTCCAATGCAGCAACTCTTTGGCATGTGCAGGAATTGTTGTTGTCAAATGCGGCTGGATGCTGTGCAATGAACTTTGAAATTTTTAATCTTTCAATTCTCTCTCTCTCTCTCTCTCTCTCTATATATATATATATATATAAAGAAATTAAAGATTGGCCTGACAAATTGAGACTAACTCAATTGGCATATTTACCATGAAATTATAGTGAGAAAGATGGGAGATTATATATTCAATATCTAACTTCTACAAAATGTATAAAAAGAAGTCAGGTCTCTGCAGTTATTCTAGTATGGAAATAGTATTTCGGCATTCATATACCACAAAAACATGGTCAATAGTTTTTCTATGTTGTATTGTAATTTGACATCTGCCAAGGAGGTCAATTTTTCTTTTGTTCTTTTAATTAATTTTCAATAATTTCTCAATTCTTTTGTTACCACGTAATTAATTTATCTTCAGAAATACACCATAGATGGCTAACAAATACAACAAGAAACCCATTAATTATACATTAAAATAACCAAAAGGAAAATATAAGCATATGCATTAAGTAATTAGACATGAGAGAAGCAGCAATGAGCTATTTTCATTTCTCAAACTAAAAGATAACAAACTTGTCAAATATATAGAGAGCTTTTACTGCATTAATCAGAAGGACTCCTTTAAAACAAAGCAAAAGACGCTCGGTTCAAGCCAAGATTCAAGAAAATCAAGCCAAGAAAGGAAAAGAACTTAACAACAAACCAGCCGGAAGAAAGGCATGACCTTCCCTTTGCCTCTGCGACTTGCCTTTGGTTCCCTCTTTCCCTTCCATATTAGAGGAAAGAAAGAGAAATAACTACCATATTATCTATTCTTCTTCTTTTTTCTTTTCTTCCACATTTTCTTGGTCTCACTACTTTAGAAAGAAAGAAAGAAAAGAAAGAACCTGAAGACACGGTTTCTTTCCTTTCCAATATTCAATGTATATAATAGCCATCGAACCAAGAGAATTCACAGTGAAAGTTTCACTTTTACATTTTCCTCCATTGCTTTTTCTCTATTTTATCCAAGGTATAGCAGGACATAAGTCCAACGAGAACAGTTCACTAAAGCTCAAGAAAGTCATGCTTGAAATGGTCCACAAGGGCTTTATTCTCTTCTTGGGTCATGCTTATTCCCTGCTAAGAATATTATTATTCTTCTTTTACTTCATGTTAATTTAAATATTTTGATTTACACAATAGTTTAGTCATTCTCCAATTATATTCATCTCTCCATGTGGGCAAAAGCTAAAGAAAACTTGATAATCAATGCACCAAGGTGAAGAGTGCTTGGAAAAAGCATAGATGACAGGTGGAGAGTTTGGTTTACCTGTTTAAACTAATTGGTAACTGGTGGCTGAAAGTTGATAGTTAGCGGCGGTTTGCTACTTATCGTTTGGTAAAATAATTAGTTGATAGCTGTTATAATATAAAATTATCAATAAAAATATCATTTACTTACTTAAATATATACATTATTTTATAATATATATATATATATGATTATTTATTTTAATAAATTAATAACAATAGTAATAAATTTTCAAATAAGTATATGATAGAGTAATTAAAGAAAAAAATAAATTTAAAATTTGTTATTCAAAATTTGTTATTTTTTTTTATACATAAGGATAATTTAGTTTAAAAGTAATTTGATCTTTGTATTTGAAAAGCTCTACTTGTTGAGAAAAAAATTCTAAAATAAAATTTTTCAATCATAAGTTATTTAAAATTTTAAACAGTTATCGGCTGATGTTTACAAAATATTTGCCTGCAGTTAGATAAATTAACTATGAGTTGTCCTGAATATCGTAAAGAGGTAATAATTTTATTAAAAAGTAGTTAACTTTTATTAATAAAAAATTATATATATTGGAGGTTGATATATATGCCATGGCCCTTTTCTTTTATAGAGTACAATTGTTTACACCGTCCACCTCTCTCTCTCTCTCTCTCTTGCTTCTTTTGAATGAATATCAGAATCTATGTGTCGAATAGCACTAATCCATCTAAGTGGAAAGTGATTTTACTCTTCTAAATGCGGAAAGATGATCGATGAAGAATATATATATAATAGTCAAAACTAATGTTTTTGATTAAGTGGTATAATTACGAAACAAATTGGTTTGTGGTGATATCCTATTTCAAATTAATTAATTATTTAGTTGTTACACACTCACATTATTTGTCTTTCCTTCTTGATATAACTGTGAAGTGTTACAAAAAGTAACTATAAATTTTCACAATGCTATGATATTGTCTATTTTTGAATTAAGCACTCTTGATTTTACTTTTGAACTTTATTCAAATGACCCCTTAACCCATGAGACTATATTTTCCAGTTAAAGCATTATTTGGATATTAGGCTTTTTTATATTTGTTTTTAGCTTAACGAAGCACAAGTGGACGTGCCGGAGTGGTTATCGGGCATGACTAGAAATCATGTGGGCTCTGCCCGCGCAGGTTCGAATCCTGCCGTCCACGTATTCATGCCTTCTTCGTTTTTGACTCACCCTCATATTTTTTTCCCCTTCCATACTTAATCTTCTGATTACATGCACAGAATGAGAGGCCAGTGTGAATGATAATCATCAATCGCTTGCAATTACAAACACTAAAATTTTCAATGCCAATTAATAGTCTGATCAAGCTACCAACTTCACCAAAGTCCATGCCCACGCACTCACCTATGCCCTCCTCTCTTATAACTCTTCTCGACTTTTTAGCACAATCCTCTCCGCTCTTACCACAACCACCGCTAATGATTCATACTCACTAGCACTGTGTAGTCTCTGTTTTCAATTCTATGTAGCCATGCCGGAAAAGCAATTAAATTTTAATTAAAAGGCGAAAACTTCTTGATTCTATATTAATTAAGACTGTTTCTATTATCAGTTCGTTATTATTCAAAAAAAATAAAAAAAAAAGACTGTTTCTATTATATAAACTGTATCTTCTATATTTAAATATTAAATTAATTAATTAACATTATTAAATTTATTAATAAGCCAAATTTAATAAATTTTTAATATTGGAAAACAGTTAAAATTCTTGACTCATGTATTTAGTGGAATTTAAATTGGATAGTTTTTCTCAATAAACTCAACATGTATTTCTATTTGAACTACAACTTATGAGCATATATATATATTTTAGTATAAAGTCCAATCGAAGATTCTAACTTGAGATATTGTTATGCTAACATATGAAGATAGGCCAATTGGTCATAGCTACCGAGAACTGAGAATCCTATATAATGGACAAATCAGATATCTTTGTTGAAATTTCATGGTAAGATCCAACTCGCTATAATACTATACAATGCAAATTAATGCCCTTTCACTCCATTAAAACAGGAAGAGTTAATTGTCATATGCAAACTGTTGGAGAGAGTTAATTAGAAAAAATGTGAGAGTAACATATACCCTAATTAACCTTGACGTCGTCGTCACTGCCAAGTATAAAAAATAATTTGATGGGCGTCGAAATCTAAGGACTGGAATATCGTCATTGAATTGTGACGCCCATAAGCTAAAATAGGCCCTCGAGTTGAGATGAGATAGTTAAAGGGTCATTAAGCATGGCCTACAGGTATCGAAATGAGAATTTTAAGAAAACAGGGAGGAAGTAACAGGGCTTAAGTGTTATTGAAATTAATGATGTGTTTGATTTTGTTGTGTTTCTTCTCCTTAACATTTTTTTGGTCAAGGCATTGGGAGCCAAACAAAAGTATCCCCACAGTTCTTGAGCATCATAATTCTTGTTAATATTGACATTTCCAACTTCATTGGAAGCACGTGGCTTTAATGTTTAAATAAATCTTTCCTTTCATTTTTACCCTCCAAGATTTAAATCAAAATATGTTTAAAAAATGGAAAAGGAAGCTGTCATCTCTGATTCTCTATTTGTATAAATAGAAAGAGAAATTTTTCTTTGTGATTAGCAGGATTTTGGAGATCTAACTTTCTCTGAACTCTCCCCCTCAACGGCTATGTACCCTGCAATGTTAATTACTGGTTCAGCATGTAGCAATTGAGGTGGAGAGTTCAGCAAAAATTAAGCTATCTGCTTATATATATATATATATATATATATATATATATATATATATATATATATATATCTTCATTTTCATCACGCTCACCAGATTATCGGATCAGGTATGTATATATATACAAATGATACATATGATATCTTTTTTTCCTTTCTTTTTTCTAAATGAAAATGAAAAATGTTATTTGACCCAATTTTTTTTTGTTCCAATTGTTAGATAGATACTCTAAAAGCAATCACTTTAATATTTGATGTACATATTTATTCATTTAATGCAAACATTTTTCATTACGTTGGTGTTCATATATTTGAATTGATAACAATTTTAAACTAATTGATGAAATCTATGATATAATACATAGCATGAAAGAATTCATAATGTAATCATAATAGTAAGATGTCTATCATATATAATTGCGTTTATATCTAAATATTCTTATATATAGGATTAACAAAACTGTATATTATTAATCTAGATAGATTAACACATATTATACTTCTTGACTAGGTCAAGTGGTTAATCTCATAAACTATAGACATGAGATGTTTAGAGTTAATATGTAGATGATTGTTAGTATAGTCTATTCAATGTCACATGAATTGTCTATTATGAGATAATCACATGAATTGTCTATTCAATGTTAGTGATAACCTCATCATGACAAGGGTACACGTATCCTAAGATTTGATGTGCTCAAAATTATCTTGAATACTAATTCTATACTTTGATATCGTTTCTCGTTGCCTCACTGAGATTGCTCATAGGGAAATGATTGAATACAACTTGAAGAATTTGAAAGTAATTGAGTAGCAAACAAATGATTCATTACTCTTGATAGAAGGAGTGTATACTTTTGGCCTTTTATAGAAATCATTACTTAGAAATTTCTAGGTGAAGTGGAAATAGCTTGAAAAAAGTCTTCAAGTACATATTTATAGAGTAATGAGTTTCATAAACAAGAAATAATATCATTAAGACTAGGTGTGATGTAGTCAATCTAATGAGAATTGACACATAATTCATACTCCGAATCTAATGAGATATAATGAGGTGGAAAGATAGCTTGCGCATATATTTATCAATGAAAGGATTCGAAGTTATATCAATGACCTTTCCGATTAATTAGATGTTATGATGCGTGGCTAGACACTTCTCATAACTTGCTCAAATTATGTGATAATTTGAGTGATCAACATAGCTATAAACTTATTGGGTTACACACATAGAAGAGTGATGAGAGAATAAAATGAGACTTGAATTTGGTTCAAGTTGAAGAGAGAGAAATTTTAGGCCGGACAATATCATAAGAGCAAAAAGTTTTGCAGAAGGGGGGCAAAGATTGTCCCGGGTGTGAGCCGCCAACACGAGACTACCTACGTTGCGCTGCCAGCTCACATGCAAGCAACCCGTTGATAGGCTCTTTTGGGCCCTTTGTCCTTTTTCAGATTTCCTATATGGATTTGGTTTTCTCTTGCCCTAAAATAATTGGAAACATACATAAAGACACTTTAAACCTAAAATTTATAGAAGCCACACTTTGAGAAATTAATTAAATAAGTAAATTATCTCTCTCTCTTCTCCATTGTTCTTCCATACTAGCACCTTGGAAGATCAATATCCATTGCCTTTGGACAATTTCTTCTTATTTTCTTTGCATGGATACTGCTAAAAACTTTTCAAGAAAGGAAAGTTGTAATTTGCTAAAACCCAACATGAAAGTTTAAAGATTAAAGAATCAAAATAAATTAAATAAAAGGTAACTTTTCATAAATTATATTTGATATGCATGATCGGTTATAAATTTTATAGGACAATTTTGGGTTAGGGTTTCAAAATTTTAAATTTTACTGTACTTATACATGTGATACATGTCTAAAAACTGAACACTAATTTATATTGAAATACTTATATTTTAATGCAAGTTGAATAATACAATCGAAT
This sequence comes from Balakata baccata, assembly GCA_949630135.1. Lineage (NCBI taxonomy): Eukaryota > Viridiplantae > Streptophyta > Magnoliopsida > Malpighiales > Euphorbiaceae > Balakata > Balakata baccata. The sequence continues at coordinate 34,770 of CATIWF010065319.1, forward strand.
GAGTGAATAAAATACAAATTGAACAAAAGTTGTACCAAAAAACATTGAGATATGTAGCATTCTCTTTCTAAATTGCACCACGTTTACGTTCTGGCTGAATAGGAGCCTTTTGGTTCTTGTTCTGTCTTTTGTTCTAATGAAAAACATTATTGGTCCCTTCAATATCTATATTATAATGTAAATGGATTTATTATATTTTTTATTTTTAAAATTCATTTAAAATCATATTGCAAACTTGATTGATAATAAAAATTATAAGCAAATAACATTAAATATTATTTTGAAAAGATGTACTTAAGTCCTCATATTATCAGAATATTCATCCTGATATCATCCATCGGTTCAACAACCTACCAAATACCGATAATGGATCAGTTCAACAACCCACCCATAATAGATGCCTTTTCTTTAAAAAAATGATGGAGCCACTGACTTGTTGAAATTTTCAATAATTTAATATAAAAAATTTTGAATTTTTTTATTTAAATTTAATTTATACATTCGTCCATCGATCTAATTAATCAATAATTCATATCAACATAAAAAATTATATGATGATATACTACTATTTCTTTATCAGAAATATATTATAAATTTGATCATAGATATAGATGAAATTATATAATTTGTCACTTAAAAATTTTTATGTAAAATGCTTTAATATTTTTGAAAGTATTTATTTTTTTATATTAAAAATATCTTTTTAAAAATTTTTATTTTCCAAGAATATTCATTTTTAAAGTCTAGAAAAATTAATATTTTTGAAATAATAATTTTAAAAAAATAGATATAAAATTATAAATTTAAAAAATATAAATATTTGTTTATAGAAATTCTATATTAAAATTTAAATAAAAATAAAATCCAAAATGATGAAATCAGGTGCAGTGGCCCTTGTCCATTAGAAAGAGGCCGCTGATGGTTAGATTTTGGGGAATTTTTAAAAGAGGAATTTACGTGCAAAACCCATTTGTTAAAGTGTTTTTTTTTTTTTTTTTAATTTTATCATTGTTAGCGGCATGTATTCATTAAAAAAAATTTTTTATCAATTTTTTAAATATTATATTTCACTATATATTTAACACATTTTTTATCTAATTAAAATAGAAAATTATCATATTTCATCTGTTAAATATGAATTTAAAAATTTTATTTATTTATAGAGCCACCAATTATTCTTATGGATGCATTTATTTATTTTTAATTATTTTTTAATTAACTTAATTAGTCAAAAAATATATAAACTTGTATTTAATTAACTTATTTATCAAACTAAACCTTAGACAAACTTTAATTAAAAAATATTTAAATTTGTATTTAATTAACTTAATTAAGGTTATTTATCTTAGGTAAACCTTTAGTAAACTTTGGAACAGATATTTGATAAATTTTGAGTAATTCTTGAGCAAACTTTGTTCAATTTTAATTTTAATTAATTTTTTTGGGCATAATTTGAGTAAACTTTAAGTAAATTTTTGATAAAATTTTTGTAATTTTAATTTTTATTAATTTTATAGTAAACATTAATTGTTTGCATTATCGTAACAACTTTAGAAGCTTTGAATTTTTGAAAAAAAATTGATACGAGCAATATTTTTGAAAAAATCTTTAATCGTAGTATTTTTATAAATATTTACCAATATTTTCTATTTTTTTTTGTAAAATTTCCTATTTAAAAAATGTAAAACAACTCATTAAATATTACAACATTCCTCAAATTAAATTTTTTTTCAAAATTATCAAAGACACCTAAAAAATATTACAAAAATATCAAACTTAAAAAGGCATATAGAAGAATACCAAAAAGTACACATGCAGTATATTTTCGGTATACTTTTAGTATATTTTAATTTGATATTTTTAAAAATATTTTGGATATACATTAGTTTGGTATTTTCTTGGAATTAACTTGAGTATATCTTAAGAATTTCTTACAAATTTAGGTAAATATCAGACATATCTTGAAAATATATTAGATATATCTTAAAAATTTTTTAGAAATACCTTAAAAATATCTCATTATACCTTGATGATTTCAATAATAAAAAAAAATAAATAAGATATTAAATAATACAAAATCCCTCAACTCTTTCAATAAGCTGGAAAAAAAAAGAGGAAGCAGAGCAAAATACTGGAGAGTTACGGATAGGGATGGCATCGGGTACGAATTTTATGAGTATCCGCTCAATCCGAATCTGTTTAAATCTTAATGAGTAATCCTATTAGAGTTTTGGGACGTGTACGTGTAGAAGTCATCTGGTATCTGCTACTCAATAAATCCGATTATATATATAATATTTATTTTATTGTAATTTATTGAATGTAATGATATAATTAATTATTTTTTGTGCTATTGAATTAAAAATGTAATGAAATTTAAAAATTTAAAATATAATTTTTTTATTATAACGTAGAATATTTAAATTTTATTATTTTAATGTTAGTTTTATACAATTTGATAAATTATTTTAATTTAAATGTGTTGAATTTTTATTTTGTTGTTTTATTTGATTTTGTAGTAATTTATAATAGGTAGTTTGTATATTTTTATTAATTTTTAATTTAATTTAAATAGATAATTAAATGGATAATACTAATTGGATTTGAAATAGGTACGTGTTAGTATATATATATAATCGGATTCGGATTTAATATTTTTTACTGGTACTCTACCCGTCGGATCTGCATAGCCTTGGCCTTGTTGACCGTATCGGCTTTAGCATACAGTTGAAACAATTTTGAAGGAAAATAAGAAATAATAAACCCATAGTCTGTGTAGAAAAAGATGTGGCAACTCTACTTGGCGAGAGAAATTAAAAATTACCTTTGGCGAGAAGGAACCAGTACAGAATTAAACGCGTGGAAGGAATTATCGGTGGGAGTAGGAATAGCTCCGCAGAGAAAACTAACAGGCTTAGGTCTAACAATTTCCAATATCCCAATGCATTGAAGCTCTCTAGAGCCATCAATGGAGCTCGATGGCGATGATGGAGGTGACGGTTTCTCCATGGATTCTTACTTTGTTAACTTTCTCTTCCCGGTTCAATTTAAAAATCAGTTTGGGTACGTTTGGATTGTTTTAAACCAAGAATTTTGAACAATTTTTCTAAATTTATATTTGACTAGATAAAAAATATCAAAATTTATGAATTTTCGAAAATTTTTTATTTACTAAAATTCTTCATTTTTTAAAAATTTGATCTGTTACCTTATAAATGAAAAAATTTTAAATTTATGAATTTCGTTCTATAAGAGATTATTGTCATATTTTTTTTATTTTAATATTATTTTTAAAAAATTAATATTATTTCGAAACTATTCTTTATATTAAAAAAGTAAAAATTATTTTTTATAATTTTAATTAATTGCATTAGCTTTATTATTATTATTAAAAAATATTTTTACAATGTAATTAAATATTATAATATATAATAATATTATTTTATTATTTTTAAAAATAATTAATTTTATTTTTAAAATTTTTAAATATGCGATGGAATCTATAATATATATTTTAATTAATAATAAATTATCAATAATTATTAAATGGTAAAATTAAAAATTAATTTTTAAATTTATAAATTGTTCAAATTGAACTAAATATAAATTTAAAGATAATTATATCATCCATTTATAAATTTTATAACCAAATTAAATAATAAAATTTTTAAAATCCATAATAAATTTTATAAAATCTACAAAATTTTAAAATTTTTCAAGCGTTTATTAGTTTTGGTTTGGATTTTTCAGTGTGTGTTGTCTAGGTTACGGTGGCTTCACTAGAGTGTGATTAGGAAAACCGACTACAGAAGGAGAGCAACGTGAGAAAAATTTTTGGATAAAATTAAAATAAAAAAATATATATTAAATTTATTTTTTAAATAAAATAACAACTTGTAGATATTTGGTGAAATTTTCTCCGGACTTAAACCTGGTCAAGCCCGCAAGTATTAAGAAAAAAATATTTCCACCAGAGCGTTGCTGGAATTCTCACGTGGCAAACTATAATTGGTCAATTAACGTGGCGTGTATTTTGATTGGCTGAAACAACACGACGGCGTTCTCCCCCAATATTCCTCAAGCGCTACATGTATTCAGTACTATACACACACATCTCTATATTTAATAGTGGAAAGCAAATCTAGTAGTTTCTCTCTTCCGCTCTTGTTTTGGATCAGATTCAGATCCAGATCAGTCTTCGTTGCAGTAAGGGTTCTGAGAGCCAGAGAGAGGAAACGATGGGAGAAGCGAAACGCATCTCTCTGGGATTAGCTTTTGTGTTTCTTTTAGCTTTCATTTCCTTCAATCAGCTCCGTGCCACTGATGAAGATACGGTAATTAACATTCTTTCTTAGTCTAAATCTGTGGTGTTTAAGATGTTTCCGCGTTTTGTCTGATGAATTTTTATGAATTGTTTCGTGTAGATCTTTTTTGATTCCTTTGACGAGTCATTCGAAGGGCGATGGATTTTTTCTGAGAAAAGTGACTACCAAGGTAATTAATTTTTCTTAATTTTTCTTGATCTCTAGTTCAATATGTCAGCTTAGTCTTTTTTTTTTTTTTTTAATTAATGATCTCTGTGAAATGCTTACATAGAGATCTGAAGTGAAATTTGTTCTGCTTTTGGTCGCTGTTGCTAACTTGTTTGAGATTTGTTTTCCTTTTCTTTTTATCTTCTTTATCGAATTAAATTTTGCTTGCGCGATGTAACAATGAAATTGCTCTGACGCGGAAGATGACGCATGCTTAGTAATAGTATCATGACAGGGATAAGTCTCTTTTTATGCCTTTGTGCAGTGGAACAAATCTATCCATTGTGATCTTGAGCAAGTGATTGTAATCGTAGCAAGTTTTATCTCATTGATGCTAAAAGTTATTTAATGGATATTGATATATGCAACACAAGACGCTGACACAGACAACTAGGAGTTGGTGACGAGAGATCATATGGGAGAGAGTATTCCTGATCATATAAGTTGGACTTGAATGGCTGGCGGAGTTACTGATTGATTCACATATCTATCTAGTGGTTTAGATTAGAATTTCCTGATTATGGTCAATTTACAGTTTCTTTCGATGCATTTGTTAAACCATTTTAACTATTTTATTGGTCATATGCATAGTGTTCTGCCACTTGATGATAGGTGTGTACTGTGTAAACGTAAATTTGAATGTTTATTTGGTGATCTTGGAATTTTGTAATGAACTTGAATGGTGTCAATTTGTTTATTTTTGTGAACCTTGATTGTCTGTTACTTGATATGACGCCTACTGCTTCTGCCAGAAAACATGGAATGAATTGATATTGTATTTAAGCATGGGCTTTTTGCTTGCCCGAGTTTATTTGCCGAAGTTAGAGTTTGCAGCAGAAAATTGTATTTTGATGTTTCTTTTGTTGTTTTAGGTGTGTGGAAGCATTCAAAGAGTGAGGGTCATGATGACTATGGCCTTTTGGTGAGTGAAAAGGCTAGGAAATATGCCATAGTGAAAGAGCTTGACGTTCCTGTGAATCTCAAGGATGGAACCATTGTCCTCCAATTTGAGACTCGCTTTCAGAATGGGCTTGAATGCGGTGGTGCATATCTGAAATATCTGCGTCCCCAGGAAGCTGGGTGGACACCTAAGGATATTGACAATGAGTCTCCTTATTCGATAATGTTTGGACCTGATAAATGTGGGGCCACAAACAAGGTTCACTTCATCCTAAAGCAGAAGAACCCAAAGAGTGGGGAGTACATTGAACATCATCTCAAGTTCCCACCATCTGTCCCATCTGACAAGTTTACTCATGTGTACTCTGCCATTCTGAAACCTGACAATGAACTGCGAATTTTAGTTGATGGAGAGGAAAAGAAGAAGGCAAATTTCCTCTCATCGGATGATTTTGAGCCTGCTCTAATTCCTCCTAAGACAATTCCTGATCCAGATGATAAGAAGCCTGAGGACTGGGATGAGAGAGCCAAAATTCCTGATCCTAATGCAGTTAAGCCAGATGACTGGGATGAGGACGCACCTATGGAAATTGAGGATGAGGATGCTGAGAAACCTGAAGGATGGTTGGATGATGAACCTGAGGAAATTAATGATCCTGATGCAGCAAAACCTGAAGACTGGGATGATGAGGAGGATGGTGAATGGGAGGCACCAAAGATTGATAACCCCAAGTGTGAGACTGCACCTGGTTGTGGTGAATGGAAGAGGCCAATGAAAAGAAACCCAGCCTACAAAGGAAAATGGCATGCTCCACTTATCGACAACCCCAATTACAAGGGTATCTGGAAGCCTCAGCAGATTCCTAACCCCAACTACTTTGAGCTTGAAAAACCAGATTTTGAGCCCATTGCTGCTGTTGGAATTGAGATCTGGACCATGCAAGATGGTATTTTGTTCGACAACATCTTGATAGCAGAAGATGAGAAGGTTGCTGAGTCACTCAGGAAGACTGCATGGAAACCTAAGTTTGATGTGGAGAAAGAGAAACAGAAGGATGAGGATGCAGCAACTGGATCTGATGGTCTTACTGGCTTCCAGGTAATGTGATGTGCAGAATTAGTTCTCTGTCTTAATGCGTTCTACTGCTCTATGATCTGAGGCTTGAACTCAATTGTTGCAGAAGAAGATGTTTGACCTCCTTTACCAGATCGCCGATGTTCCTTTCTTGAGTGGGCACAAGGGAAAAATAATTGTAAGCCATTTTCTCTCTCTTTTCTACTTTTGTGAAATACTGTGGTGGATGTAGCCTGAAATATGAGCATTTGATGTAGGATATTATTGAGAAGGCAGAGAAACAACCAAACCTCACTATTGGTGTCCTTGTCTCTGTTGTGGTGGTGATCTTCACCGTTCTCCTGAAGGTTCTTTTTGGTGGCAAGAAGCCAGTAAGTTCTGGAACTGTCTAGTTGGGTTGAACATATCTGCAGCGTCTTTCAAATTATCGTGGTAATTTATCTCACTGTATTTGTTAACTATGTGTTTTCAGGCAAATGTAGAGAATAAGCCTGCACCAGCTGCTGGATCTTCCAACAAGGAAGAAAGCAGTGAGGAAAAAGCGGAGGAGAATGAGAAAATTGATGATGATGATGATGCTGCTGCTGCTCCACCTCGCAGAAGACAATCCAGGCGTGAAAACTAAATAGACAGGCAGGATAGGAAGGCTGGTGCCTTTCAATTTCACTTTTGGTAGATCTTGATTCTTAGGTGCTTTAAACTCTTCCTGGCTGGATTCTTGCCTCTTACCTTTTTTCTTCACACTTTTTTTTTTTTTTTTTGGCTGTGTTTTCTTTGAGCGTCAAATATATGAAGAGCGTAAATGACATATGTGAGGCACCCGTTGTGACTTTTCATGCCTCGGAACTAAACTTTAGTTTGGCCAGCTGAGGATTTGCAATTAATCACTATCAAGGGAACAAATGGAACAATGAAAGTAGTATTTTTAGTTCTGTAATGATTTTTCACTTTATCGTTTCAGTTTTTAGCCAAAAATCCATTTCCTCCTGACGTCCGTTTCTTTTTCATGGTATATTGGCAAAATTAAACAAACGATTTGGAAGCATCACTTCAGTTCAATGATAGGATGCTGAAATTTTGTATTAGCTCAGATTCCTATTTTCCATGTATGCAACGAAAACTTCTTTACATGGTGTGATCTTAAGTGGAGATTACGGGGTATATTTTATATATAATTGTTTGTCAGAATAGGTAAAATTTTAGTCTCAATTCAGTATACGCATGACCGTGTGGGAGATTGTTTCTAAGAGAGGGGAAGAGAGTTGTCCTATCACAGTTTAAAACTTCAAATCCTGAACTGTAAATACTGTAATTACGACATGTTCTTACCATTGTAGAAATCGTTTACATCACTTTCAAATTTGTACAGTATTTTATTAGACTTGGTCCATATGCCGGATGAATAACATATTGCAATTCAGTTGATTACTTGTTATGGAAAAATCCATGGGCCAATTCAATTTTGATCTGTTATTATTTTGTATGTTACAATTGGTTCGATTGAGAAATTTTTTCCCATGTAATATATCCATTTAACCTCATGATTAATTAAGCTGCTTCACTCATATAATTCTATATTATGCCTTAGGTTGATAATACATTATATACTTGTAAATGAATCCAAGAAGCAGAATTTAACATGTCGACTAAGGTGCAGGCTAGCTGAAGGGGTAAGATGTGCTAACCAACAAGGAAACAACGAATTGGTAACAAGGCAGCCACTAAGAACATCAACTCATGCTAACAACGAAAATTGTCTGGACTCGACAAACTGGATTTAGTTTTACCTTATTAAGAAATGTGTAAAAAAATAATTAAAAGAAAAAAAAAAAACAAAACTTCAGTTTTACGCTGCAGCATCCTTTTGCTCTCTCATATCCTATAATGGAATGATATTTTGCCTATAGCTTAAATTCGTCTCATGCCCGACACCTTTTCCTTCTCTTCTCCAGTTTATCTTAGGTAAACAATCTACAGTCATCGACGACCAACGGCAGCCTTTCTGACAGGAGGGGCCATATCCTCATCATCTGATTGAATATCTCCATACATCCACATCCCGCGCCTATCAGCGCGTGCCTCGTCCTGGAACTTCTCCAAATTATCAAGCGCCACCTGTCTTTCCTTCGAGTCCCACTTCTTCCTCTTCTCTATTCTAGCAAGTCCCTCCTATAAGTTCAATGAGACAGCACAGAGCATCAACCATCAGGCAAAAAGCACAAGTATATAAATGGCATGATGGAAGAATCAACAGCAAATAATTACAGATTAGATCAACTTTAAGGCAGCATGTGACGTTCAACACTACATATTTCCTGTAAATTATGGAAGATGCGAAACTCACTTTTCCATTTAGCCAAACACAAAATCCAGTTAACGCTATTTCGGTTTTAGTTTAAAGCAAAACCCTTCGGCAAATTGCCAAAAAAAAGAACGGCGATCACTGCTAATCAAGCTATTCACACAAGAAATCTTCAAATATAAAAATAAAAGAGAACTCTACTGTTCATACCTGTACCAGGGCTGCATTTATACTGATCTCAGAATCCACAGCAACCAGAGTCACAATAAGCACTGGCCCAGTTCCCTGTCCTTTAACTTTTCCTCCAGAAGTATCCCTCTCCTCGATCTTTGCCCTAAACTCTTTTGAACTGCTTAATGTCTCAGCACTCAAGAACTCAGCTGCTTCTGGACCACAATCCTCTTCCAAGCTTGGAACCTTAATATATGCAAGGCTACATAGCTGCGCAAGACCAGGTGCCAAGGACACTGATGGATCAAGAGGCCTTAACTGACTGTACATCACCTCCTCCTGATTTCCATAATCTACGTAGAACACCTCGAACTTGTCTTTCATGGATTCAACAGCTCCACGAGGTGCATTCACGATCTTTACAAGTCAAATTACAAGAATTCAGTACACAAGGAAGAGGTGAATCTAATTGGCCTATTCACATCAATGATGCAACTCAAGTGGACTAGAGAAAAGGGCAAAACTAAGGTAATTCTAATGGCAAACAGTTCAAACATAACATTGAATAATATATTAATGGGTGCGTTATACCCATTGAATATTAGCTTACAATTAAAAAACCTTTTTAATATAATTAGTGCTATATATAAGGATAGAAATAAAAAGAGAGACATATGTGTCTCACCATTGCTCGGTTCCATGACTTGTCTGCACTGAATTGAGCAAGTACAATGTCACCCTTCTTGGGATTAAAAGCACCAATAACAGGAGCTTCTTGGAGATTCAGGGATGCAAGTTGCTGCTGAATGGAGCCCACTTTTTGATCCCCAACTGTCTGTACATAAAACTTACCACCACCTAAGACTTCTGTAACTGCCACCTGAAAGAAATATAATAGAAATCTTTATAGACCATTTTATGGATGAAAGTTGCTATATTACCAAATTGTAATACAATTACCTTTAGCACTTCTTTTTGTTTGCTTTCAACAACTGGACTATTAGAGACTTCCTCTCCTTCAACATAATTCTCCCAAATCTGGCACAAAATTCATTTAAGTTTCCCACAACTTAAGCAGAAACATAAATAACAGTATAACACAGAAATAACTAAACTACTTACTTTGAGTTTCTTCTTTTTGGCAGATTGCTCAGCCTGTTCAAGAAGATGGGCATCAGGGATCCTGTCAAGACCAAAGGAAGTTTGCAACTTGGCCAGGCCAGCTTCAAGAAGAACAGCTGCCATGTTAGTCCTCGACTCCCACAAAGATCCCAAGAAAGTTCCAGTTCTATCAACAGTTTCTATTTCAATCTATATGAAACACACTATTATCAAAACAAAGGATAACAAACAAGCACTAAAGCATAGTTCAGAGAGAGAGAGAGAGGGGGCGCACATAGCAGAGAGCAATACCTCAACATCTCGTTGCATTATTCTCCGTCTCATTAGTGCAATTGCTTCATCTGAATATGGTTCATCGCGACCAGGACACCTAACACCAGAAAATGAAAAGGCAAGGCTACATGTTTCCTTGGGAAGCAAAAGCTTGAAACGATGGCCACTGAGCACATATTCTACAATGGCAGAAATTTTCCTACTTCGCTGCAGGTATGGAAAATAATCTCTTGCTTTCTTGGCTGATGACTGTAAGAAACATCGTAAATTAGTAAGGTCTACATCAAGGAGAAGAAGACAAATTGCAACCAAACACTTCAATATTCCTAACCAGGGTAAGGTCTTGTATATGCATGGCTGGATGTTCCTTGGCAGAATGAATTCCCTTCTTTGCAGCAGCAGCGCGTGATTCAGCTGCAAGAAGGGCATCATAATAATTGGATCTTTCCTCAAAGTCTCTATGCCGAACCACAGTAGCAAAACCACGGGAAACCATCAGCTCAGCAACATTTATCCCAGGTTGTTGAGCGCCAGCAGTTGATGGAGCCAATGTCGCTTCATCACCATCACCCTTGCTGGAAGACACTAGGAAAACAGATCCAAAATCCATTACTCTTGAATCTCCAGATCCAGCAGCAGCAGGTCCGTCCATGGTAACCTTCCTAGAATATTCCATTTGCACATTTACCTGAAAAGCATATAAATCCAAAAACATATAACATTGTTCTTATATTTATCATGAGACAAAAGAGCTATTTGTTTCATACTTGTTGTCCAATAAGTCTCGTTCTCAGGAATTCCTTAGCCTCCCGGGCATGGCTCTCTGGTTTTTCATTTCTCTTAGGATTGCCCATTTTTGGACACCTAATACTTGAAAGATTGACTCGTCTTTCTGCCAGTGGATTCCCAAATGGGACAGAATCATCGGCCACAGTGATGCAATCACCGCTTACCACCTCTACAACCTAGGGAAAAGTTAAATTTAGACCAATAATAATAATAGCAATAATAACAGCAACAAAGAATAAAACTGCCATAAAAATATACCTTTCCGGTGAAGTTCTGGTCATGAATTGCTTTTGAATTTGTGGCAGGGGGAACATAATTTGTCCAGATCCTCAAGCGAATTTTCTTCACTTGAAGTTCTGCATTCTTCAGCCTCCTCTTAGCATCATCTTCCATCATGTTTGCACTCCATTCAACATATTTAGCAAGACCCTAAAGGAGAGAGAGCTACTTTTCAGAATCTCTATACATCAGGATGAATGTTAAGAAAATTATATGATCAATCTAGCATTTGAACACACAATAAAATGATAAACACATATGACAAAAAATCAGAATACAAAAGAAAACGGGAACACATAAAATATGATAATCCCATTGATTACATGCAAATGCAAATGAACTCTATGATAATGGAAGTAACTTTGCAGAAATCAAATGAGTTAAAAGAAAATCTCTTGGTAACATTGTTTAGCAATCCACCAATTATAACAATAAACTTTTAGCAAACATCCACAGCCATTTTTAAGTTGAGTCAAAGCATTGCCTTGATTTCTAAGACTCGTCACTTTCAAATGGATGAAAACTGCAAAGACACAGGTCTCCACAAAACAAAGTGATAAACATTTGGTTTTGGTTTTGCTTTCAAATTTTCTATTGACAGCAATATAGGATGGCTAAATCTCAATCCAAAGCCTTTATCCCTTACAATTCACTATGTCTAACAAGATTGCTTTTTTACATCTTTCCTTTTTCTTTTGCCATCGGTATAACAAAACCCCAAAAGGCAACCTGAGAAAACATATATTCTCTTGGGAGAGAAAATCCACATAAAGGCTACGGAAAATAAGATGAAAAAAAGTAGTGTATTTTCTGACTGTTAGAGATGACTGACATATTCGTTCCATAATCAACATAAGCACATACACTTTCTACAAGTTCCAATGCCAGGTCCTTTGCTGATTCTCCATCGGAATAATATACTGATCCAATCAAGTTGCTAAATTTGTCAACTCCTTCCAGGACAATTCTTACCTAGAAAACCAGATAGGAATCAGTCCATATGAAGGGATGAAAAAAAGGAGGGGCGGGGACTTAAAAGAACAACCCTTTACTTACATCTCTGTTCAAAACACGCTGCTCAGTAAAATATTTAGCATCCATTGCAAATGGATCAGAAGCAACTTCGGCAGGCACAGTTGAGACCGCAAGTCTTTGTGCTGATGTTAAAGGAGCTTGAGGTTCAGAAACATCTCCATTTTGCTCATCAGAGTTTAGTCCTTTCTCCGCAGAAGTTTCTGGCACAGCCCTTCTACCCATTGATGGGGCCTAATGTAGACATGAAAAAGGACTTATGAGGCACATTATGGTATGAGTAAAGCAAATGACTGGTTACTGACACAAGAAAACAAGATGGATAAATTATGCTAATCACCACGCAATTGCATACCTGGATCCCAGCAACAAACACTTGGACAAACTGAAAATCTGGAAGCAAGTAGACACGGACAGTACTGCCATCACGGACCTGCTCAACGATACCTTGCATCGATCTACCCTTATTTGCAGATAGCAGACCCATAGCGTCCAAGTTACTAGGATCACCACCAATTGCAGAGGGAGGTAGATTTCTGATGGATGCCTCGGCAGCACCAGGTGCCTACAGTCAAATTTTTAAAAAATAAGTGCATTTAGTCAAAAACATTTCTCCACAAAATAAACAAAAATTCATCACATAAGACAAGCCCAAGAATAAGGCATAAAAATTTGACCATCTGAACAGTAGTTAATGCAGTCAAATTAAAAAATCAACCATATTCCATGTATTAGAACAATATCACAATGGACAAATAGGCAAAAGGGAACTGCAGCTCCAAAGAGAGTTACCTAGTGTTATGCCTGGTTCAATTACTCATCATTATAAACTTTGAAATTATATTTTGATAGAAAAAACTAGTTAATCTCAGTGTTTCACATCTTAAAAACTGCAGATTTACTTTAAATTGCTTGACTTTGAAGGTAGTACTTCATCTTCAGTTCAAAGACGAGGTATATCCAAGAAAGAAAGACCTTCAAAGTATTTTATACATAATTCTCCGATTTTCTGGTATAAGTTATGACTTCCAAAACTAAAAGCAAAAGATAAAAAAATAAGTGTCATATATATTTTCCTTTTCACACTCCGTAGATACAAATTTAAGAAAATAAATTACAGGGCAGAAATTCATATTTACAATTGGAAGGAAATACACCTAGGAGAAGGAAGAAGAAAGAATCCACAACTGACCTTAGTCCATCGACCCAAACCCTGTTGCTTAGCTTGTTCTTCATGGAGTTGTAATTCAGCAAGAAAAGGACTAGCCTCACCTTTCTGTTGACCTTGCTCCCGGACCTGCAAGTAACAGAATCAGTTAATACCCCGATAACATGAAATCAGGAAAAACCTCAGTGGACAGTCAAAACAAGAAGAGAAGACCTTTGCCCAGCCTTGAGAAACAATTATCATTGCAACATTTTTGTCATCAACGAACACACTGGCAAACTCTCGGCCAATAGAAGGAACTGCATAATCTATCTTGAACTTGACATCCTGTCAAATAAAATGTTAGATGTTGGCACATGAAATTCAAGCACCTCTCTCTCTCTCTCTCTCTCTCTCTCCATACACACATATAACCAATGGTAGCTAAGAGATATTTGTCAATAATCACCTGTCCTATGCAAAGCTTCCTCAAGAACTCTCTGCTCTCCCAGGCAAAGGGCTCATCAACTCCACCTCGGCGGGCCTATAATGGCAGATATAGAATCATTGAATTCCACTGTTTATCCAAAGTCCAACGTAGCTTTGTATAAAGATAAACTTTTGTAATTGAGAGGAAAACTACAATCCACTTGTTTCTATTTGTGACTTTCTCATCTATGAATAATTGAAATAGTAAACAAAATCGTTGAAGCTCAAATATATAGGATAAATAAGACAATTACATCCCATGATCTGAGACATTTAGGTCCGAAATATAGCTAAACAAACTAGCCAATCAGCTGTTACTTATACAAGACCTCTATAAGGCATACCACTTATAATAATAAAAAAATAAAAAGAAGAAACAACGAACTCATTATGCTTGAAGAATATATAGATAGCACAACATAGTCTTTACCAGTCTTGGAGCAATAAGAGAGGACAGAGTAATGGTCCTCTCCGGTGGAGGGCCAGGCTTGTTGCTGGACTTGGCTACTAATACCAAGGTGTCTCCCGAGGGAACAGCTTTCACTTTTGCGCTGTACCATCCCGTCGCCCCACCTTTGGATGTTGCCATCTTAATCCACAAGATCTATACACACAACAAACCAATTCAAGTAAATAATAAACATAGTAGTAGAGAAACTTAGCACCATTTCAAATAATTTCACCTACAAAGAGTGAATCTTTCGTTGATCCAAATATTTTTAAAAGCTAAAGTACAAAAGCAACAGATTACAATTATCGTCATATAATCATAGCGCTTTATTAAAAAAAACGCAGAAACTAGATAATACAAATGCAGCAATGGGCTAAAGATATAGTAAATAAGAAATAATAAATAACAACATTAAAAAAATTCAGATCCAAAGCATCGAATTCAACGAAACTCAAAAACAAAATCACTAACACAGAAATTCAGCGCATGCATATCCAGAGCTTCACATGATCAAACAGCTCGATCCATTGCTGGATCAGCCGTAGACAAAAGAAGACAGAATCATAGCATCCGAAAACGACAACTGAATCAGAAAACTAAGAAATCTGAATTCACGTAAGCATTAAAATCACAAACACAGAGCGATCCATAGATATAAGAGGAAAGAGCAATGGCGCTTACATAGATCACTCAATTGTGTTGATAAAAGAGAGAACTGTAAGAAAAAGGGAAAAAAATCTGCAATAAGAGACAAACTGAAAGATATCTCTATGGAGTAAGACGGCGGATCAGAGAGACAAACAGAAACTCACGAATGCGAAAAAAGAAGAGACGATATAAACGGAAGGAAGAGGGAGCCGACTGTGCATATACCCTTCTTTTTAAGACAAAATTACTAGAATGCCATTACCAATGCCGCTATAGGTTGGGATTAATTAACTTGCTCTTCCTGGAATCTAAAGTTAATATCCCATCACCTCCTACGTGTCCAACCCGAGCTACTTAACTTTCCATGATGAAAACCGGTGGCGTGTGCAGTATAAACTGTGGAATTGGCTGCGATATACTGCCCTTTCTATATTAATAATTGTTATTTTTTAAAAAATCTAAAATTTTATTTATCTACTATTTTTATATAATTACAAATTTTATTTTTAATATTATATGGGATTTCAAATTATTTGTTATAAATTTATACTAAATAACTACTCTCAATCATTTTAAGTCTTTCAATTTAAAAATAATTTAATTTTTAATTAATTATTTTTTAAAAATTTAAAACTAATTAATGATTTTTCAATTCTAATAAAATCACTAAAAGTGACAACTAATATAGAATAAAATGGGTAAAAAATAAATCATCTAAATTAATATAGAATAGAATGAGTAAAAAATAAATAATCTTTTATTATAATTACTCCATTAATATGAGTAATAATGACTATAAAAGGAAAAAAAATATAATAAAAAATGCTTAATTATGTTTTTATTAAAATAGTCAGCTACCAAACATCTATGAATCCAAATAAAAATAAAATAATTATATTTATATTATTATTTAATATTATATGAGATTTCAAATTATTTGTTATAAATTTATACTAAATAACTACTATCAATAATTTTAAGTCTTTCAATTTAAGAATAATTTAATTTTTACTTATTTATTTTTTAAAAATTTAAAACTAATTAATGATTTTTCAATTCTAATAAAATCACTAAAAGTGACAACTAATATAGAATAAAATGGGTAAAAAATAAATCATCTAAATTAATATAGAATAAAATGAGTAAAAAATAAATAATATTTTATTATAATTACTCCATTAATATGAGTAATAATGACTATAAAAGGAAAAAAAATATAATAAAAAATGCTTGATTATGTTTTTATTAAAATAGTCAGCTACCAAACATCTATGAATCCAAATAAAAATAAAATAATTATATTTATATTATTATTTATTAATAAGAGGGCTTCGAATTTAAGACTCCTCCTAAAAATTAAAAAAAAAAAAAAATTCCCCCTCCTCTATGATGTGTATATATATATATAATTTAATTTTGCTAACTCAAAATTCTGAATACTGAAATATTGGAATTGTTTCCTTTAAAAAATAATGATAACCATTATTTATTTAAAAAAAAAAACATTTGATAATTTTTATAAAGATGATTGTATGTATTTGGAAGAATATGTGACTTGGAATTTGCTTTGTCTTATTAGTTATCATAACGCACTCACAATTAATTAGGTTCTGAATTTCTTTTGAAAATAAACTATTTTTTTCACATTCTTTCGGCCTAATAAAAAAAATAATCAATCTAGAATACAGGTTCATGCAAATAAAAATTTCATGTTGCATATAAGTACTTTTGAAAATATAAATCTTGATAATAAAATTTTTAACCCATAAAAAAAATATACGCTGTATTTTCCATTGGCTCACAAATCAATGCAAATATAATATTTTTATTTTCATAAATGAAATTCATTTAAATGATGCGTGTGATTTAATTTGGGCAAAAAAATTTTAAAAATAGGTAGTGTAATGTATTTATGTCAAAATTGGTGTATCGATATCAATTTGAATTGGACTTCAATGTATATTAACAATATAAATTTTACAATATAACTAATAAAATTATCCAAATTTAATATATAAGTTAATAACATTTAAATAAATATTATTTTTATTTAGAATACTGTTCTTACTATTTTAGTGAGGAAGACGTGGCAAAATAGAAACTGCCTAGCTTCATCTCTGTGTAGGAAAATTAGATAAAATCTAATGAAAGGTATTTATTATTTTTCATTCAGGTGATTTTAACTGTAATTTCCCATTAAGGAAAGCTAACACCAGAAGAATCTAATAATTGCAATTTTGACAGTGACTAGCAGAAAATTATTACAGCAGTAAAAAAAAAAATAGGGGATATAGTTATGTTGTCCAATGTTTGGCTTTAATAATTGGAGTCAACTACTGTTTGGATTTAATTTTAATCATTTAATTTTTGGGTTGTTATCATAACTGGTAACAGTACTATGAGATGACGCCAATTGCTTCTTTCAACGTTTTGACGCTTTTGCTTTTTACCTGAAAATAACAGAACAGATTGGTGAAGTACACGGTAGTTTTCTTTTCCTTTTCCTTTTTTTACCTGCTTGTTTATAGAGTTTTTTTTTTTTTTTTTTCAATGATAGAAGTTTGCAGTGGGCAAAATCTCAGCAAAACAACTATTCTAAGTAGGCTTCACACGTGGAATGGAAAACAAATTACCTGCTGACATGTGGCATTATGACATATTAAACGTGAAAATAAATGACACGCGACTTCTTTCTTTCTCACGTGATTTGATGTCCACATGATCAAAATTCCTTTGGCCTTGACGCTGAGCCAATGGATTACCATGCCTTGATTAAGGCTAGTAACGACGAAAATGATGATTATACTTCAGCTGAGGATGAAGATAATGTTTCTCCACGTGTTTTAATTGGTTTGCTTCTCTTTCCTTTATCCTTTTATCCATGTCTATTGTATCTTGGAATTGTCATGGTGCAAAAAGCACCCATTTTTATCGTGTTCTCAAGTTGCATTTACAGAAGCATTATCAGAATGTAGTGGTGCTGTTGGAGCCAAGAATTAGTGGCAAAATAGCGGATTTGTTACGTTGTAAAAATTATGATTATGAGTCATTTTTAAAGGATAATTCAGATGGATTTCACAATTCGATTTTGGAAGAAAGACCCGAATATGTATTTTTTGATATGAAAATTATGAATTAATGTATTCATATGCTCAAAATGGAGAATGTATGAATAGAAATTGAAATTCAAAATAAGCTTTTTGCTAAGGAGATATGAAGAAAAAAAGTGAAAGTAGGAGTTGTTTGTCTCACATTACTAAAATGTAAAGTTGAATTTATATTTATATATTAAGATACATTCTTACATTGATAAGAAAGTAGCACGGAAGATTCTCTTTCGCGCGCTCAGGCGCAGGAATGCAAATTCATGGGTCGGCCCAAAGTCTCTTAATACAGACTAAGCCCAATTTTTATATTTTTTTTCTTTTTTTATTTCTGGATCTACACGGACAGATCTCTGCCACGCCATTGTCGTTGTGCTGCAATGTGTGAATGGATAATCCACACTCCCGTGTAGATTGTGTTCCAGATTAGCCTTTTGGAATTTCATTTTCTAATGTTTTAAAGATTAATTTCACTATTATTTGAGAGTTATAAAAATATTATTGACAGCATTTAAAAGATATTAATTACAATTAATTTCATGTCTCCTCCATTTAGTATAAATAGGAGTTTGTGGCTTGTGTTGTAAAAAAATTTTTGGAGAGTTGAGTTTGGTTTTTGTTGGCAAAGTCTATTTCTTCCATTTTCTTCTTCTTCTCAAGTGATAGAAAAGTGTGACAAACACTCAATTCACTGTAAGTAGATGTTGTGTGTTCAACAACTACTTAAAATCTGTTGTATCTTGAGAGATAAACGTTAGTTATCCTAAATACCTTTAAGAACACTATATGAAATACAAACCTCAGATTTGATCTTTATTTTACTTATCTTTTTATTTGAATATTAAATTAACAATTTTTACTATTGTTGTTGTCCTCACATGTTATTTATAAAATTGGTTTTCCTTATTCTCATAGAGCCGAGGCTTGGAGATTTTCTGGCGGGATATAGATTTTATGGAATTCCAATGTTGACATCATTATCTTAGAGAATAACATGCTGTTTGTGCATGCAATGATTATGCAGAATGGTTCCCCTTTGTATTACTTCACAGCGGTTTATGGCCATCCGAACCCAGCTAGGCGAAGCATTTTATGGAATCATTTTCGTAAGATTCAACAAGGGATACATGATCCTTGGGTCTTAATCGGAGATTTCAACTCTATTTTATCAGCAGCTGAACGAAAAGGTGGTTCTTCTCGTAGAACAGGGGTGTGTAAAAAATTTGGTAATTGGTTCTCTTCCTCCGGTTTGCTTGATCTTGGTTATAAAGGCATTGACTTCACATGGAGAAGGGGTCGCCTTTATGAACGTCTTGACAGAGCTATTTGTAATCTTCTTTGGAGATTAAAATACCCAAAAGCCTCAGTTATCCATCTAGTTCGAGTGGAATCTGACCACTGCCCAATCTTGCTTAATTGTGAACATACTCTGATGAATAAAGAAAATAGGCCTTTCCGTTTTCTTACAATGTTGGCTTACTCACGACTCTTTTAAGAGTTTTGTGGCTAGAGAAAGGACGGTTAATGATGATATCTTGGCTTCAATCTCTCAATTCACAGACAAATTAAAACGGTGGAATATTAATATCTTTGGCAATGTGTTTCGCCATAAGAAAATCCTACTTGCTAGAATACAAGGTATCCAGAAAGCCCTTGAACACAGTATTATCCTTTTCTTGGAGATTTAGAAAAAAATCATAAAAATGAGCTGGAGGTTATTCTTCAACGGGAAGAGTTGATATGGCGGCAGAAATCTCAACGCAATTGGGTCTCTTGGGGTGATAAAAACACCTCATTCTTCCACTTACAAATCATTAAAAGAAGGAGAAGGAATCGAGTGGAATTTCTTGAAAATGAAGATGGAGAATGGATTTATGACCAATCTTTGCTCAAAGAATTGGCTCTCAATTTTTTCAAAGATATTTATCAAGGCAGAGATGATTGTACAGTACCATTTCCTTTGAGCAATGCCTTCCCGCCAGTGGACCAGAGCCTACTTAATATGCTGGATGCCAATTTTGAAATTGATGATATCAGAAAAGCCTTGTTTCATATGAAACCATGGAAAGCCCCAGATCAGATGGATATCAAGCTCGATTTTTCTAAAGTTAATGGCACATTGTTGGGATGAGCCTTTGTAATACAGTTAAAAGTATTTTGGATGGAGGAGCCATAAGTGAGGGAATTAATGATACCTTTATTTGCTTAATTCTGAAAGGTGAAGTGCCTAAAAGGATCTCTCAATTCAGGCCCATCTCGTTGTGCTCTGTGGCTTATAAGACCGTCCCTAAGGCAATTGCTAATCGCCTGAAAGCTATTATGCATGTGGCTGTTGGCCCCTATCAAATGAGCTTTGTCCTGGAAAGACACATTATAGAGAATATTGTTGTGGCTCAAGAGGTCCTTCATACTATGAGAAAGAAGACAGGAAAAATTGGGCTCATGGCTATCAAAGTGGATCTTGAAAAAGTATACGACAGCATAAATTGGGATTTTCTCTATGATGCTTTAAAGGAGGTAGGCATACATGTTAATCTCTTTAATGTCATCATGAATTGTGTTAGCACCAGCAGAATGCAGTTATTGTGGAATGATAAGAAAACTGAGTATCTCAGACCTAACAGGGGCCTCATACAAGGTTGCACGTTATCTCCCTATTTATTTGTTCTTTGTATGGAGCGCCTTGCGGTTGATTTTAAATATTGGACTCCTGTCACTCTTAACTGAAATGGCCCAGGTTTAACTCATCTTTTTTTTTTGCCGATGATTTGATTCTTTTCTCTAGAGTCGATTATAGACATGTCGACGTTATCAATGAGATGCTGAGAATTTTTTGTGAAATTTCAGGATAGAGTCAACAAAGCAAAAACCATGGTTTACTTTTCCAAAAATGTATCACGGCAAAAGCAGCTACTGAGCCAAAAATTGGGTTTCAAAGAAACTAATAATATGGGTAATTACTTAGGAGTCCCTCTTCTTCATGGGAGACTTTCTAGAAGAACTTATGGTCATATCTTGGATAGAATGAGCTCGAGGATTACAACGGGGAATGCTGGGCTCTTATCCCTTGTTGGGCGCATAACTTTAGCTCAATCTGTGCTTCTCTCCATGCTGTTGTAAACAATGCAGACTACCACTATCCTTGTCACTGTTTGTAGAGATATGGAAAAGAGGATAAGGGGTTTTGTGTAGGGCAATGATGATGGACAAAAGAGAAAAATGGCTTTAGTTAAATGGGATACTCTGCAGAGAAGCAAAAAGGAGGGTAGCTTAGCTTTGAGGGATCTGGTCCTGTTCAACAAGTCTTTCCATATGAAATTGGCTTGGAATGTTAACCAATGCCCTCAGGCTTTATGGTTCGAGTTTTATGTTCGAAAAATAATTTCCACCACAGCCACTTGGAGGTTCCCTCTGTCTCTATCTCGAGCTCAGCTATTTGGCGTAGCATTTGCAAGAGCTGGGACCATATTAAAAAATGTGAAATTTGGTCTTTGGGAAACGATCAAATAGTCAAATTTTGGTTGGATCACTAGGTCCCCAATATTGGGAACAATCTTATCCCTTTTGCCAATGGTTCCATCAGTGAGGATTTTGGAATCAACTTGTTGCTTTCTTTGTAGAAGATGTTGGTAACTGGAATTGGGGAAAGTTTGCTAATTTTCTTGCTTAACGCATTATACTGCATATTGTTGTCATTCATCCTCCTTTTGCCTTACAAGGAGATGATACATCCTTTTGGAGCCTTACTTCCTCTGACAGTTTTTCGGTCAAGTCGGTTTATGGTTATTTGGCTAGTAAATCCAATCTTGATTTTAACCCTCAATGGTCTATCATTTGGAAGTGGAATGTTGGCCAACGTATCAAGACCTTTTTCTTGCAGATGTTGCATGGTGAGATCTTAACAAATTCCGTTAGATTCAAGAGACACATAACAGATGACCTTCTCTGCCCTGTTTGTCATGCCCATATTGAAACTATTCTCCATGTCCTACTGCTATTCAGTTATGGTCCATAATAGCTACTCCTCCTCTATTGAATGGTTTCTATATTGATATTGATAATCTAGAAGAATGGGTTGTTGCCAATACTAAAACCAATTCTAAG
Organism: Balakata baccata; assembly: GCA_949630135.1. NCBI lineage: Eukaryota > Viridiplantae > Streptophyta > Magnoliopsida > Malpighiales > Euphorbiaceae > Balakata > Balakata baccata. The sequence continues at coordinate 57,188 of CATIWF010065319.1, forward strand.
TTTCCGTGTGGAGCTAAATGGTCCACAATTTATGGCATTAGCTATTGGCTCCTCTGGAAACGCCCTAATGATATTGTTTTTAATAACAACCATCAGCCTATTATCATGTTGATTAGAGAGACTGAATCTCAAGCTTGTGTTACTGATGCTACCTTCGAAAAGTTGTATGGTCAAGGTAATATAGGGATAGAACCTTGTATGATTTCTTAGAAGTGCCCTCATCCCACTGCCTTGAAAATTAACTTCAACGCTTCTATTTATCCTACAACGGGGCTTGCAGCAAGAGGTGGTTTGATTCGAGATTATCTGGGTCAATGGAAGGTCTGCTTTTTTTCCAATTTTAGTGTGTGTCCTATACAAGTTGCTGAAGGTAGAGCCCTTTTGGAAGGTGTGAAACTTGCTTTAACTTTGGAGTCTCCTTTGCCATTTTCGAGTGTGACAACAAGGTTGCTGTTAAGATAGTGAAAGGCACTTATAAAACTAACGTTCAATCCCTGCCAATCATTAACTGTGTAAAGAATATGGCTAATTCTTTCAGCTCCTTTGCGATTGTTCATGTGCTAGGCGAGGCAAATTCATCAGCCGATTTTCTCTCTCATGTTGCCCATGGCTACCCAATTGGCTCTCAAGTGTTAATGTCTCCTCCTCCAGGAATTGGTGATTATCTGCGTCAAGATATGAAAGAATCAGTTTCTCTACGCTAGTTTTGTTCTGTGAGCTTGAGCTCACCTTTATTCACCGAAAAAAATATATATAAATTAGTTAACCACCCGCACCCAACCAAAACACCCATTATGTCTGCAAATGCCAAATATCCAAATCCAATCAAAACGGACTGCTTGCTATTTAATAGTAGAACGGCAAGTCGTTTAAGACAGTGGTTCATCGAATAATGCTGAGACCCAAGCATTTTTTCCAGCTATTCTTCTTTTCCTTCCATTATTTGTATCGAGTGGCTATAAGACATGGCTATCTTTAGTCTTTACTAAAAACAAGTAGGAGCCGCTGAGAACGAAGCTGGGAATCTCTGTTCATGACTTCATTTTCCGAATTTCCATAAAATAAAATAAATAAATAAATAAAGAAAAGAGAAGGATCTGATACCCACACAGAATGAGAGCATGCCAAAAGGAATATTTCCATTTAAGTTGTCCGATATTATGTCCTCATACTGATCAAGAAACCTCCTTAACTTGACATAGAATCTTTCCCTTGAAGGTTTAATTCAAAAGGTGCAAGGTATCTGCCTTTTCTTTTCCAGAAAACGAAAGTTTGAAACAAGAAATCTAAAGAATCCTCCTTGCTACCCTATAGAGGAGCAATCAGGAGCAGCAATCAACTACTACTTCAATAATTAATTTTTTTTAACTCTCTGTAGGTAACATTATGCTTCTATATTTATATGTGTATACTAGTTTATTAGTAACATGTCTTGCACGTTATTATTAAATATTGGACTTATCATTAATTATTATTTAATTTTTATATTTTTTTTATTAATTTGTTTCGTTTTGAATATTAATTGACTAATTAATCTTGAGCTAAATATAGAGTTATATATAATGTCACAACATTATTAATAAGCCAACTCTATTTCAATATTAATAAAACTCTTGTTATGAATAAAATTCTAATACCACTAATATTTGGAATTAATGTACATGTTTATCTTAAATATTAAATCATATGTAAAATAGAGATAATATGTAGTTTACGATAATTTTGCTTATCTTCCATATGTTGCATGTGATTATTAGATATTGGACTCGTATTATAATTCATATAAAAATTACTAATTTATTTATTATTAAGAGTCATATATAAAATAGATATAGTAAATACTTTTACGGTCATTTTATTCGTCCCTTAAATTACTAATTTGTCCATTATTAGGAGTCATATATAAAATAGAAGTAGTAAATAATTTATGGTTATTTTTTCTGTTCCTCCTTATTCTCAATCATCTATATGCAATGCACTTGATTTTTAATAATTGAATTCATCATTTTTAAATAAATAATAATAATAATCTTATCTAGCAAATTGATTTTAGTAATTAAATCATAATTAATTTAAATATTAATTGTTATTAATTATTATTAAAATAAATTAATTATTGAACTATAAAAAAATTATAATTTTTCAAATAATTTATAAGAATTGTACTCAGTATTTTGAAGTTCATATTATATATTACATGCATAGTTTAGGGTTATTGTTATATACATTTAATGTCAGTGAAAGTCATTGTTATTGTAATTTGAGTGACAATATGTTATTCTTATTTTTTTTACTGTGTTTTTCTTATATATTTTTATTAAATTGTTTTTTTAATATTAGTTATCTGAATTTTTTTAAAATATAGTTACCTAATCCTATTATAATTGAACTTCTAATTATTGGATTGTTAATACTATTAATTAATATATTAAATTATTAAATAACAAAATTAACCCATTTCAAAAAAAGTTACAAAATTAACCCATAATATTTTTTTATTGAATCACATGTAATGTACACAAAGAAATCCACTTGTAAACATAGTATCTATTTAGATATATTCGAATAACCCTTCTTTCTCATAATGAGAATATATATAAGTTCATTCCGCTCTGACCCATGGAATAAATTTATAATCATAGAATCAACTCGATTATTAAATTATAGATTATAAGTTTATGACTCTAATCCAATCAAAATACATTTTCCTAATACCTCTTATATAATTCAATTGATTTGAAAATTATATCAGTTTAGTTGAAAATGGAACTATTTAATTCAAGCACCGTGATTATAAATATTGCTAAATTAGTAAATAAGATTGTATTTTAATAATTATTTTGTTGTGACTTATTTATAATAGGAGATTAGCTATAAATAAAAGATACATAATATTAGTTGAAATTGCAATTCCATATTGCTATAAAACATAAGTCCTATTGTTATAATATTTTTTATTAAATTATTTTTTTCAACCTCTTTCAAATAAAAATGTAATTATCATTATAATTAAGAACATAAACTGTCAATTTTTGAAAAATTTAATATTGAAATTTAAAACTTTAAAACAACAATTTGTTCAATATTAAATACCGAGGATGGGAGGATAAATTAAAATGAGAAATGTTAGTTCAAATTCTAATATAATTCAACTTCTAACTAATAAATTATATTATTAAATGATAAAATTAATCCAATTAACTTAAGTTTTTCATTAACATACCTTATATTTAATTATTAAATATTGAACTTATCATTAAATAAATTTTTGGTAAATTTATCTATTCTCTTATATTTCCACTTTTATATTATTATTATAGGAAGACGAAAATGTTCGACAAATTCAAGTTTTTCAAGTTACAAATTTTAATATTCATTAATTTTAGTTTTTGGTAAATATATCTGTTCACTAATATTCCCTCCTTATATTATTATTATTATTATTATTATTATTATTATTATTATTATTATAGGAAGATAAAAATGTTTAATATTTCAAATTCAAGTATTTTACGGTTTTTAGGTTACAAATTATAATATTCATTAATTTATACAATTAAATTGATAATATTGACTTTATTATTATTTTAGAATAAATTAATAAAATTTATAAATAAATGACAATTTCAAATGATTATTAAAATATAAAAATTAATTATCCAACTAAACACTAACCATAAACATTTTAATTCATTTGAATCAAATACCAAACTTAATTTTGTTAATCGATTTATTATGTATATAGATTTGGGCTTAAAAAAATATTGACACAACATATATCCAAATATTTGTAATTATCCATTTTTACTATTTTGTCATCTTAAATGTTCTACTATAATTGGACTTCTAATTAATATATCATTAATAATAATTACTAATAAATTAAATTATTAAATGACACAATTAATTTCAATTAATTAATTTAATTAGATTGGCTTTTAGGTAATTTTGTATGTCCTCCTATTCTCATTTTTATATATAGTATGATATATAAATATACTAATATATAACTCTCACGTTACGATGGAACAAAATTTTTTGACAATAAATATATAAAAATATAGCATAAGTATATAATACATTCTCATAAAAAATAAAGTTAAAAAATACAAATACTTCATTTTATTATAAAAAAAATGAAAGAAACTTATAATAGAACATTTAGTTAATGATATGAAATCTAATTGAGATTCTATTAAATGGAATTTATTATTTTATTAATATACTAAACTAAAAATAAAGTATTATATATAAAAATTAATTTTTACTTAATTTACGATTATAGAATTAATGTATTTTCTTTGGAAATTTTACAAAAATGGAAAAAAAGCAAGTAAACATTTATAAAAATACCGCCATTCAAAGGTTTTTTCAAAAATATAACCTAAAATTTTTTTTTTCAAAAATACTAAAAATCAAGTTTTACTGAGATTTATCTAATGTTTACTGCAAAATTAATGAGAATTAAGGTTATAAAAGTTTTATCAAAAATTTATTTAATGTTTATTCAAGTTATAACCATAATTTATATAATATTTACCAAAAAAATTAATAAATGTTGAAATTACACAATATTTACTTAATATTTACTGAAATTTACCAAAAAATTATCAAAAATTTGCCTAAAGTTTACCCCAAAATTTACCAAAAATTTACTACAAAATTAATAAAAATTGAATTTACAAAAGGTTTATTAAAGATTTACTCAATATTTACTTAAATTATATCAAATGTTTACAAAAAAAAATTTAATAAAAGTTGAAATTATACAAGATTTATCAAAAATTTACTCAATTTATACTCAATGTTTACAAGAAAATTAATGAAAGTTGAAATTACATAAGATTTACTCAAGATTTACCAATATTTATCCAATAATTACTCAAGATTTACCTAAAATTTATAAAAAATTTAATGAAAATTAAAGTTACAAAAGGATTATTCAAGACTTATCCTAAGGTTTATCCAATGTTTACTTAAAATTTACCACAAAATTAATGAAAGTTGAAGCTATATAAGGTTTACCCAATATTTATTCAAGATTTACCCAGAAATTATCCAATATTTACCATAAAAATAATAAAAATTGAAGTCACAAAAGGTTTATTAAAAATTTATTTAAAGTTAATTTAAGTTATACTCCAGATTTACCTAAAATTTATAAGAAAATTTATCAAAGTTGAAGTTACGTAAGGTTTACCTAAGATTTATCCAATATTTATTCAATATTTATCCAATAGTTATCCAAAATCGAGTCAATTTCTTAAATAAAAATTACCAAAAATCTACGCAAGGTTTACCAAAGTAAATAACCTTAATTAAGTTAATTAAATATAAGTTTACATATATTTTTTTGTAATTAAGGTCTGTATAATGTTTACTCTGTTAATTAAGTTAATTAAATTTAATTTTACATATTTTTTTTGCTCATTAAGTTAATTAAGCAATGATTAAAAATAAATAAATGCATGCATAAAAATTAATAGTAGTCATGCAAGTTAATAAAATTATTAATCTATATTTAAAATGTGAAAAATGATTATTTGCTGTCCTAATTAAATGAAAAATATATTAAATATATAGTAAAATCTAATATTTGAAAAAAAATAAAAAACTGGTAAAAAAATGCAAAAAAGGGAATTGAAAACGCGAATTTTTTGTCAGTATAATTGAAAAAACTTTCCACTCTCGGTGGAATGTGTAAATTTATCATTTTCATTGTTACAAGGATGTAAAAATATTAAATTTTATTAATAAAATAAAAAAATTAATTTTAATAAGATAAAAAATTTAGAAACCTTTTTTTTTTTTTTTGGGTAAGGATAGGGCTTAGCAAAGTATAAGAGCATTTCAACATGTTTTTTATTTGAGCTATTTCGTAGAAAAATTTTAAATAAATTCTCTATTTTTAACATTTAGAATATAGAGTGAGTTTGATTCTCTATATCTAAAGAGTCAAATTTCATTATCTATTCTAGTTGTAATTAATACATGCTCATTTTCTATGCATGTTCTATTTTTTTATTAGTTATTTACTTTTTAATTTCTTTATAATGAAAGTCATTTTTTTTTCTTTTGATAAATATTAGTTTACAATAGATAAAGTAAAATGGAGAATAAAAATATAAAGAGTCTATTGAACTAATAAAATAATATGTTCTCTCTATTTAAAAATTCTCTAAAATGTTTTTTATTCTAACAAAAATATTTTTTAAAAATAAAGGAAATTGAATTGAGGGATTTTAAATGAGATATTTTGAACAATTCATGGATTTATGTTAAATCAATCATTTGGTTACTTAAAAATTTGTCAAAATTCATAAATTTTGAAAAATCTCTCATCCACAAAAATCTTTCATTTTTTAATGATATGATTTCAACCTCCCGAGTGGGAAAATCCAAAATTCATAAATTTTGAACAATAAATGATTGTTGCTAATTTTTTTTCCAATATTATTTCTAATAAATTAATAATATTTCCAAACTATCCTTAATCATAAAAAAGCAAAAATTATTTTTCTTTTAATTTCAAGTAATTGCTTTATTATTATTATTGTTGTTGTTGTTGTTGTTGCTGCTGCATAATATAGTGTTAATATGCATTAAATCATTAATAAAAAAATATTTTTTAGTATTGTAATTAAACATTATAATATATAATAAATTTATTTTTTAATTCTTAAAATAACCAATTTTAATTTTTAAATTTGTAAGTATATAGTAGAATTGATTGTATATGTTTAATTAATAATAAATTATCAATATTTAATAAAGGGTAAAATTGAAAATTAATTGTTAAATCCATAAATTATAGTTATTGAACCAAACGTAAGTGTAAGGATAATAATATCATCAATCAATTGATTTTATAGTAAAACCAAAGAATGAAATTCTTAAAATTTATGGATTTCACAATCCATAAATTTAAAATCCATAAATTTTATAAAATCTATGAATTTTAAAATATTTTAATCCAAACGGTGCCTATTTTTTAAATTTAGAGTAAATTGTGAGTTTAATTCTCTATATCTAGAGAGTACAATTTTGTTCTCTATTCTAATTATAATTAATGCATTTCCACCATCTATGCATGTTCTATATTTTATTAGTGTGGTACTTTTCAATTTCCTTATAACCAAAGTCATTTTTTTTATTTTGATAAATATTAACTTACAATAGATAAAGTAAAATAGAGAACAAAAATATAAAAAATCTATTGAACTAATAAAATAATTTTTATTTTCTATATTTAAAAATTCTATAAAATGTTTTTTTTTTTAAGAATAAATTGAACTTCATTAAAACAAAGATAAATTCTCTAAAATATTGTTCATTCTAACAAGAATGCATTTTAAAATAAAGGAATTCCCTAAGTTATGGTAATTTAAAATGAGTATTGTACACATGTCAAACTTGTGGATGTCCACGTTTTAATTCTTTTGTACAAATGAAGCAGGCGGAGCTCTAATAGTTTTCATACTTAATTGCTCTGCCTCTCTCTCTCTGTCCCTCCACCTGCACCATCATCAGGGAAAGCAAGATTTGAACTTCACCACCTAATAGTATCACATCAAGACTGGTTTATAAAAGTAATACCTTTGGCAGAGACATTTTCTGTAACTGCGCTGCCACTCTGCTATCACCTTTCACCCTTTGCATCTCCAAGTCATTAGAGTTGTACCGGCGGGATGGATTATGCAGTGGTCAAAGTTCCTGCTAGATTAAGAGGTAATTTTCAGCCTTAAATTTGTAGTTTGTAATGCTTTCATCTTTCTGTTATTGCATTTGAGATTGATTTTGCTAGTGTTGTAGTAACTCCCTCTTAATTGCTTTGCTATTGTTGGAATATGTCTTAAATTTGTTGAACAATTGATTTTAAGATTTTATTTTGATTCTAATTATCCAGCTATTAGAAAGATTATGATAAAATGTGATTTAATTTTAGGATAATTTTCTTTCCTGTTTTCAGTTTTATAAGGACCATTTTTGTTTGTTTTCATGAGTTCAATAATACGATTTCTCCTTCTCTAAAAATCTAAAACTTACATTTGCTGTTAGGGGTAGAACTTTACTCCCAGTTTAGGGGCAAAATAAACGTAATAAAAATTTTCAATTAAAAAAAATATAAATATCTTTATCTGTTATACAATAAGTGCAATAAAAATAAGAGACCATTTACAAATAAAATCATCTAATT
>CATIWF010065413.1:0-11873 GCA_949630135.1 Balakata baccata
TGTTTCCCGTTAATTTTTTTTTTCTGTTCCCTTTTTTTAATAATAATAATAATAATAATAATAATAATAATATTATTATTATTATTATTATTCAACTCAATTTAACATTCTACTCACTTAATTCTATTTTAACTAAATTAATTACATCAACGAATTTTACGTATTAATAATTTTAATTGAGCAACTTATTATTTATTTTTCGCTCGAAATAATTTATTTATTCTAATTAATCCTAATTAGCGAATATTTTTAATTAGCGAACGTTACATTTTCCAACCGGAAAAAAGGCACCTTGAGTTCCAGTAGCTAATACAGAATAAGAAACATGAAGTCCTATCCGAAAAAAAGGATGTTCCACCCAGAAAAGAGTTCTCATGACCAGAATATTTAAAAAGTCTTGACCATTTGAAGGCGCCTATACCATGAAGTGCCACGTAGCTTTATAAAGTCATAACGGCCATTTTGATTTTTGAAGTTCCCGATTGGGAAGTACTTGATATCAGAAATCTAAGCTTCAGGTCAAAAGTTTCAGTTTGGGGAGAGCTAAATAGGAAAGGTGGTTTCTTGCCCTCGAAAAGATGGTCTTGATCGAGTTAGAGCTGTGAATCAATTAGAGGAAGCCACATGTCATTACCCGATGGACAAAGCCATTTTCCAACAAGAAAACCACATTTCATGACCAAGCTGTAGACAACATTAAATGATCTTGTAAAAGATTATGACATCATTTATAACAATTAATTGATGAGTGATCAATATAATTACCCTACCAAAACACCATTTATGATAAGCCAACAACTTCATAAGTGTTAAAACTCTTGCAATTTTAATTTTCTGTCTTATTCTCATTAATACTTGGAAGGGTTCAAGTGTTAGCCTTATATACTTAGGTTAATCTTATAACAAGGGCTTATCAGTGATCTAAGCTATAAGGAGTTAGTTGCTGTATTGACCATTAAAACACAAAGAAAATTTTAGTTGAGTGTTAGTCTTGAAAAAATACCTAATTAGTAGTGAACTAGTGAAAACTAAATTTGTAATCTAAAGGATAGTAAAATTACTAATTGCGATTGGGGAGATTACTAGGATTCATTAATACCTAAATTTCTAGAAAAATTACTTGTGACAGCTTCGCTTACTATACTCCTTTTATTTCTTGCATTACCATTTCCTAAAATTTTTATTTTCGCATCAATGCATCCACCCATTTTTTAGTGATTGTTCGGGTAACACTAATCTTCAAAACTGTGCAGAAATGAGGTTTTTCAACTAAATTAAGTAGGTACCAGTTCTATATTGATGTAAAGAGGAAGAAATTGAGGTGAATCGTGTAAAAACTACGCCACAAATAAGTGAGCCGAATATTGAGGGGCATATGGTAAATAAGGGAATGAATCATTTCCTTTCTCATTTCTAGACTCTTTTTACTTGACTCGGTTTTATATTATCTGACAGACTCGGTTTTATATTATCTAACAGTCTCTTAAAGTCAAATTTTTAATAATTTTTAAGAGTAATATTCTCTCTACTTAAACTTAAGAGGAACAAAAAAAACTCTTTATTTATATTTTATTATTTCTCTTTACTCTCTTTTTAATAAAAAAATTATATTAGTTTCAAAAAAAAATTAAAATAAACAGTCAAATTGAAAATATTATTAAAATGCATATAATTTTCAAAATAAATTAAAATCAAGAATTATATTTTTTATAATATAATAAGAAATAATTTAGTAGCATTGTTTGGATATTCTAACGACATATAATGTCATTCACACAGCACATGGATTCCCATTTCTAAATCCCACTCATGCATTCAGAACACCATGACTAGTTGTCAAGTAGTATACAACAGTACAACTCCAACGAGCATTAGGGATTGTTCGAGAAAAAAGGTAAACATTTTGGATGGTAAAGAAAGTTGCAGTTCAAAAGGAGGTTAATATAAAACTGCTAAATATTACTATTATATACAAAAATGGGTGTTGTAGTTGGGTAGAATTTTCGATCCACAACTCCAACTGCTTTCCATCTTTCTCAGGTTGTCACTAGGTGAGGACCAGAGCGTGGAATCATACACGAATAAGTAACATATTTCATACTGTCCAAAAGCACAACAACAAAAACCCGAGAAACTGACTTTGGTTTAATCGTTCCATCAACCTCACCATCACTGGCCTCTCTAGGATCAACAAGGACAGAGACAACCATGGATGAGACTGATTTATTACCTGAAAATTTGTCTTGCTGAGAACTTCCAACATGTTCTCCAGTAACATTGAAATCAGAACCCGCAAGGGGAATAGCAATACCACGGAGAATTCTTCTATTTTTTCCTTTGTTGTGTCGAGTAGCATTCTGCTGGTGCCCTGATGTAATATTGGCCACTGAGGAAGCAGGAATAATAGCTCCTGGAGTTGGTGAGGTATCAAACTGAAACACTTCACTGCACATGCCAGAGCTCAACATCGGCCCTGCAAAAGGAAATGAATATAACCATGAACCATTAGTGAAGTACTAAATTCAGATACAAAAACTATAGGAAATACAGCCTGCCAATTCCTCAATTTTAGTTTTCTTCATTTTTTTTTTCCCTAAAGAAAAGGAGCATTCAATTGAGCATTGAGTGTGTGTCAGATGGGCAACGTAATCATAATACCATGAATCAAATCCATGGCATAAAAACTTCCACATAATTGTTAAGAACCATATAAAGAAGCTAAATAACAAAGTCAAACCGTAGTTGACCAATAATCCAATTGCCTTGCAGCTCCACACCATTTCTATTTTAATACATTAGCCATTACATAAACCTTTGTGTATTTATTGTTATGTTATTTTACTTCTTTCATATAGGTCAGGCAATGAAATCCTCAAAGTAAAGTACAGTAAAATCATGCTAAGATTTTCCACCAGCCACTTTAATCAGTCTGGTTCAGTATGACAAAATCAAGGGGCATTTGATTTAACACAAAGACAGTCATTTGACAATAAGGTTACATAAAAGAATGTCATGGAAACCACGGAACAATATTGTCATATCTAGCCAGAAGTCCAATATTGTCAATTCCAACTTCAAAAAACTCCAAAATAAATTAGTCATACCTTCCTCACAATGTAAATACATTATCCATAAACGAAGATCACAATATTCTACTAGAGCACATAAAAATCAATATCTCAAACATGCAAATGTTATTAGGATCAATTTATTCTATGAGATAATTTAAGGTAATTTCATTCATCATTGAACTTTTTGTTAAATTTAAATGAAACTTGTTTCTAATTTCAATTGAAGATTTGAAAGAAGAGACCACCATTACTGAACCTCTTTTTCTCATTTGGATCCTAATATAGCTACAATATTTTGGAAGTCCATGGCAAACTCAACAATATAACTAGGGCATTATGGTAATTGATCTGCAAGCACTACAACAAATATTTTAACTTTAGGATGAAAGTTCAATGCATGATATCCCAAGCAGGAAGAACTAAATGGCAATATCAGTGGCAATAATTACAGAATGATCTTTTAAATCAAACAACAATTAAGGGGGAAAAAAAGTAATAATGACATGTAGATGTACAATTAAGTCTAGTTACTCAAGTAAAAAGTTCAGAGATTTTAAAATTGTTAAAGAACATCTAAATGAAACTACACAAATGAGTTCAATTTCTGAGATTAAGATTTAATCAAAATGAATGTACAAACTTCTAGCGTGATACCTAAGGATGCATCCCTCATCTTACTCTTACACACAAATCAAAAAGAAAACCAAAGCAAAATATGCAATTTTTTAATAAACAATTCTCCTTGGGATAAATTTAATCCTTTCATTTACAACTTAAGTTTATCTAAAAAAACCCCTCAATGGACATAATGATCATCTCAACTTTGCTAGTTTAATAAAAAGTCAGTCTGAGTTGATAAGACAAAATTTAAAGCTCTCTTCATAAAAATGTCAAACTTGCACAGCAAAACTCAAGCTCTAGAGCTAGACATGTAATGATCATCTCAAATTTGCTAGTTTAATAAAAAATCACGGTCTGAGTTGATAAGACTACATTTAAAGCTTTCTTCATAAAAATATCAAAATTGCATAGCAAAACTCAAGCTCAAGACATGTTACTCCGTATTCAAGGAAAAAAAAAAGGTCATCTACTAAAGTAATTCAAATACTCTACTAATGAAACATAAAATCAATCAAAGGCCAGCCAAGATATGCACATATTTTTTACCACCAGGATTCCAAACAATTGTGCCAAAAGTTAGATGAGAAGGTGCTGACAGGAAAATATAATGTAAATTTGATGCTCTGCAATGGTTTTTGCCCAAGATCAAACAGCATAGCATATACCAACACTCAGTAAGAAGCCTAAATAAGTGTAAGGCATATATAAAATGATGCCACAATTAAAACAATTACCAGCAAGGCCTTCATGGAACCACTGCTGCATATTACCATTAGCTGCAGACGACTTTAAATGGTCCTTTAATGTATCTGAAGACCCTGAAGTAAGGGCATTCTGCCTTTCATTAGTTGCCCGATATCTGTGCGGGTGTACCTCTCCATTGTTTGAAACATCCGAAGGGGTGCGCATCCCAGGTATAGCCAGTGCAGGAGAAAACTCCCTAGGGATTGCCAAACCTGTCTCCTTATTTTTGTTCACTTCTGGAGCATCATGAGAGGCTATAGCTCTCTCACTGGCCAGGATGGAATGAATAATCAAGTTACCATCAATCTTCACAAGCTTATCATTCCTTGGTACATAAAAAGAAGCAGCAAGCTGCTTACTAGTATTACTAAGACGAGCAAATTCATTTGATTTTGGTAAATGTTCAAATCTTCCTTTTTTCTCAGCATGGTATGCGAAATATCTATCCCTGCCTCTCACACAGTGTATTCTGTCAACATCCGTTTTGTCGTGGGATCCAATGGAATGCCCATCAACTATCAAAACCCTGCCTCTATGCTCATTATAAAACTTATCAATAAAATACTTCAACCCATTAGCACCGTTTTCACTTACTCCAAACTTAACATTCACAATCGGCACCAACCCACCAAAAAGCAAAACAAAAAATAATAGACCCAAAAAGCTAACACTAGTAACCTTCTTTGTCTTACCCTCAACTTTCTTAGCTTCAGCCCTTTTGAGTTTAGAGGCTGAGGCAGGCTGCTGTGTTTTCAATCTAGGGATTGGAACCAAGGGGACCTGAGTCCCTTGAGGCTTAACGACATAAGGCGCACAAGGCATCCATGGATATGGCATGGGTGCCATGGGTGGATACATAGGGTGCGGGCACATACCATTGCCACTCAACTGCTGCCGTAGAGTTGCATTTTCAGCCATAAAGAAAGAAATCTTACTATTTAAATCGGAAATGGTAGAATGCATTGTTCTCACTTTGTCTTCCAGCTCCTCAACGTAATGCTTCTTTCTCTGCCTCGACAGTTGCGCACTCTCTCGGTTTCTCATAAGCCTTGCCATTCTTTTCTCCTCCTCTTCACTCACAGTAACAAAACTACCATATTGAGAATTCGCATTTTTGGCATCTGTGTTAGGGTTAGAATTCTCTGATCTCCAATACTTTTGATTTTTGTTTTCGTTGATTGTATCCTCGCAGGTAGTCTCTTTTTTCCTCTTTGACACATTGCCATTTTTAACATTTACCTCTTCTACTTTGATCTTTTGATGGACCACGAAGGTACCCGAATCAGTATCAGGCGAAGGCGCATTCATGGCTTCAGACACACCCGAGCCGCCATTTCCGGAGACCTGAGATGATACCGGAGAGGAAAAAGTCAACGGCGTAGCAGAATTAGAGCTCTGGTAACCCGAATCACAACACCTAGACTCTGAAGGCGGGCAATTCAGACACTTAGCAACATCAGAAATATGATCGCCAGAAATTCCAGAGCTACGCGACTCCAACGAAACAGAATTTTCCGCCTGATGACAAACATCCAATTCGCAGGATTCCAAGGCGGAATAGGGGATGGAGAAATGCTCGTCCTCCGAAGGTAAATAGAAGTTTTCAAGATCATCGAAGGTGATGTCAAAGTCGTAATTATCGTCAAAGGAAAAATTCAGATCTGACACAAAGTTTTCTCCCGCAGTCATGGCGTTAGACAGTGAGGAATTTTGCGCAGAGAGGAACATGGGATCGAGGGGTGGGATTGGGAGAGAATCGAACTCCTCCTTGGAATCATTCATATCCACCTGCAGTGATGGCGATGGCGTTAGCCGTGGCGGGTTATCGTTGAGACCAGCTTCGACCATTGGGGGAGATTAGGGTTTCAAAGAGAGGTTTATGAGGACGAAAGAATATGATGACTTTCGGTCTCTTACACAGAAGTTTGGTGAAAGGATAATGTAATTTTGTTATTTGAAGTTCCCCCGTCTCCGTGTTGGAGAGTGAAAACACGGGTATGCTAAAGTTCCACAAATGATCCCTAAAATGCTTTTGATTGCCGAGGACTCACGAGGTGAAGAAAAGCACGTGAAATAGGACAAGAGTGGCATTTCCAATCCATGAGCGAAGGACCTTTTTCTTTTTTCCTTTTTAATCTTGAAGAATCTTTTTTTTAACGACTTGTTTGTGGAAAACGTGTATGTCTGGAAACTTCTAGTGATTTTGGATTTGTGTTACGGTTCCGAAATCTGCATACACTTTGTGCAAGGAGTCAAATTATTTGTAAATTATTCGATCTGAATTCGTAAAATATTTAAATTCGATTTTGAACTAATTAGCTCGATATCAAATTCGAATAATTTATCGAATCAAATTCGAGTATTATAATACTTAACTCGTAAATCTCGCAAACTTAATCGAGTTTGATTATTTTTATTAATTATTAAATTATATTTATACCATTTTTATATAAATAGCCAAAAAACCATATATATCTTTCTTTACTTCTAAGAGCATTATCAATAATATTTTATATTTTATTCTCTATTATATTATAAAAAATTCATTTTCTATTTTAGTTTGTTTTAAAAATTATATACACTCCAACAATATACTCCTTATCTCACTTTATATTTTATTTTTTTATCAATAAAAATATCTAGAAAAAAATAAAGAGAATAAGTAAGAGACAAAAAAAGAAGAGAAAGAGAAAATAGCAAAAGAAATGAAAGAAAAATAATAAAATATTATTTAGAAACTCGTTGTAATTTTTAAATATGATGAGAGAGAATATAAATTTTAGAGAATGAAATAAGTAGAAAGATAAACAGATTATTGAATAACATAAAATTTTTTAAATTTAGGTAAGAAGAAAAATAGAGAGGTCATTGGGAATGCGCTAAATCGCTAAATCCTAACTCTCCATACAAGTTGTCCCTCTTTCTTTTGCTGCTGCTTTCCATTATAACCGAAGCTGCAATCTTCTCTTCACTGACGATTAGCCATCAACACCAGCTACTATTGCCAAGTCGCTCGAGTTGAGAAGTAACAATATGACATGCATTCTCTGTCCAAGGGGCGGACATACATTATCCAAAAAATAAAAGAAAATTAGTTTTTTTTTTCTATTAGTATATAATAATAAAAAAACTATAAATATGTAATTGTATCCCCATATTTTATTATAATTGCATCCCCAAATTACAAATCTCCACCTAAATTTTGGAAAAAGGAAAAACCACATTGAAAGGTGGAATATCTGTAACTAGAAAAAGTAGAAAGTTAATTTTTAAATTGATAATAAATGGCAATTGTCAAATAAAAAAAAAAGAAAAAAAAGACATTGTAGGAGAGAAATAAACCCTAGGCTAGAGTGGCGGCTTAACTTTCTTATACTTTTACTTTTTCACTCTCTTATACTTTTACTTTTTCACTCTAGTTTCAAATACTTTGTCTTTCTCTCTCTCTCTTTGTTAATCTATCCCTCTCATTTTTTTTATATCATTCTTCTTATCTCTTTGGCCTTTTTACTTGGAAAAGCTGCAGGAATAATATTTAATTTTATCAATATTTCAATCAGATTCCAAGCATTAAGTATATATATTTTTAATTTTTTGATTTGTTCTAATTCATAATCTAGTAGTTTTTAGTTTATACTTTTAATGTTTGTGTTGTGATAAATTTTATTTATTGTTGTATTCTACTATCTCTATATTTAATTTTAATTGATTCAGTAAATATGGAAGACTTTGATATATGAATTTGATTATATGATTTTAATAGTTGAATTTACTTTTAATCTAATTTTTAAGGAAAATAATAAGAAACCTAATTCAATATTGCATTTATAATTACAGAATGAGTAGAACAAAAGATGGGGATATCAAAAGTTTTTTTATGAAGAAAGTAGGAAAAGAGACATCTAGTTCATTAACTAGTCCAAATGTATTGCCAATTGAAGGAAATAAGCAATCTTCTTCTTACCCATCAATGAATGCTCCTCAAACACAATAAATTGGAAGTACCCCTCAAATTCAATAAAATATATGACTAGAATAGGAGGCAATCAAAGTTCAAATGCTAGCATCAAAGTCTCATATAGGGAGAGATTAAGCCAATTTGATATCAATTCTCTTCCACATGATCTCGGAAAAAGAAAAAAGATCACAAATTATCATATAGATGACCGAGATGTAGTGAGGAGAGAATATATTCAAAGAGGTCCTTGTCAACCCGATTGATATGATTATCCTCAAAGAGCTATTGAAAATATGCTACATCGATTTAATCCTGATTAGTTCAGAAAATATGAATCTTAGCATTGAAAAGGATGAAACATTTTGTTTTGTTTGTTATTTATTCAAAAAGCAGACGTCAGCTAGGGGAGATGCTTTTGTTAATGAAGGATTTAGATCTTGGAACAAAACAAATGCATTTGATAAGCATGTGGGTGGACATATGAGTGCTCATAATCAAGCTATGTAGAGACTTCATGCTTACCAAAACCAGGAAAGTTCAATCCAATTTAATTTACTTAAGCAATCTGTCCAAGCTAAAGTGAATATCGAACCCGATTGATGGCTTCAATAAATTTCTTAAGATTTCTTTTATGTCAAGGGTTACCTACATGTGGTCATGATGAAAGTGAAACATCAAGTAATGGGGGAAATTTTCTTGAACTTTTGAAATGGGTTGAAGATATACATGATGACTATGGAAAAGTGGTTTTAAAAAATGCTCCAGGTAATAATCAAATGACGATTCCCTTAATTCAGAAAGAGATCATTAATGCTTGTGCAAGAGAGACGACTAAGGCAATTATTGAAGATCTTGGCAGTGATTTCTTTGGAATCTTAGTCAATGAATCTAGTGATATATCTCAAAAGGAGCAAATGACTCTTTGTTTACGATATGTTAATAAGTTTAGGGAGGTGACAGAACGATTCATTGGCTATAATACCTTATACCTATGGATATCACTTATACTTATATCATGTTGTCGTATATTACATAGAATAAGACATAGTCCTGTTTATAATGAGGGATAATTTTTTTTCTTTTTGGATCATATAACATTATCACTTTGCAGCATTTGACAACTCAACTAAGCATCACATCCTGATTATAAACCTAATATATCACATATGTTAACAATTCAGACACTATGTTTAATTATTTCAATTAGAAAGGTTAAAGCTAAATACACATTTACACATCATTGCATATTTAGTAATTTATACATATACAGATACACAACCCCAAAATACAAATGTCATGTTCCTATACATATGTGCAATACAAGGAGAGGGATTGGTGAGGCTCGGCCGGTGACCTGTGATCCATGTCTTCTATATGATATACACCTCCAAAATGAGCTAATTACTCCTCTTTGCCTGAAAGATGATGCAATTTGGTGAGTTGCAACTCAATGAGAATAATCATTAAAAGCTTTCTAAAGTAATAAGTCAGTCGCAATTACAAGTAGTCGTCATTCTATTTATCAATATCATATGAATATAAATAATATTAAATCATGTGAACATTTCATTTACTTATACTTATGTCATTTTCTTTTGTTGTGACCAGTCTGAACAGACACTGTCCCGGGTTTTCATATGAACATTTGCATTTGCTAGTTAGCTTGATCATTTGTAACATTTGCACATTTGTTAGGCCAAATGCCTTTTTTTTTGCTTTTAAACATTTGTTTGGGCCATGGGCCTCTTGTTTTGCTTTACAATGCCATTTAGCTAGTCACAATGCCTTTTTAAGTCTATATGCATTTGCATTTGCAATAATCATTATACATTTCAGTCAACTTTAGCCTTATACAAAGAAAACCTATACATGTAATCCAAACATATACTTTACATTCAATACAGTATCATTGGCCATATTATAGCAATCATGTAAATCAAGTCACATTACGCGTAGTACATAATAATCACATTACACATAGCACGTAATAATCGCACGTACCAAAGAAATCGTTTGATAATCAAACTCACATTTTCTTTTGCTAATAAGCCTCTATCTTACTGTCTTTCACTTCCTTGAGGCTCTCCAATATGCTGTGGACCTAATTGAATGTATACTTGGTCAATTGGTAGCTAAATAAACTTAGTGAAACCTAAACAAATTGAAATATGCATTTTAAGGACCACTAACTAGGGTTTGGTCTAATGGCAGTGTGACCTTCATGTGTTCATTAGCTTATAACTTTTTCTATACTAGACCAATTTGTATTATTCTTATTTCTAATCAAAGCTAACATTTAGATATACCACATATCTGAATTTCATGACAATTGGACCCCTGTGGAATACTTTATACAATTTATAAACATGTTCTATTATCTGCCCTGTTTTTGACTTTAGGCAGTTTTAAGACACCAAATTTGCTTCTTCATATCTTACAACGTGTAAGTTATATTTGCATGAAACTTTTTACGAACATATATATGTTAAAATGGAACATTTTTCATGTTGACAACTTTCATCCATTCTACCTCTAAGGTCGTCATATGGTAGGGTAATTGTGACTGGTCAGAAACAGGGTTGACATCCAAACCAGTCTGATTTTTGAAGGCTATAACTCACAACATACATAACATATTATGGTGAAGTTTATGTAAAAATTTAGCTAAGACATGTACCTATAACTTTTATGTTTTGACCATTTACAGATTATGTCTATAAGCAGCTCAAAATTGGCAAACAACTGACTAGACCTGCCCAGGACACTAAGTAGGTAGCTCAAATATGGAACATGCATGACTCTCTTGCCTATAACTCAACATCCGCCTATAATCTGGTCCTGAAATTTAGTTTACAATAGATAACACATATATCTACAACTTTTATGTTTTGTGTTCCCTCAAATATCGAGTCTATCATATAGAAACAGAATCAAAACAGAAAGTGATTTAGCTAGGTTCCTCAATGGAACCAGTTCCAATCCGATTCCAATATCTTTCTACAGAGACCAAATCATGCAAAACCATTTATATAGTCATAAAACTTAAGACATAAAGCTACAAGTTTTATGGTTGAATCTTTCCATAATCAGTCTCTATGGCTTTCAAAATCGAGTTGCAAAACACTGCTTGTGACTGACCCGAATCAGTCATAATGAACACTTAAAGAAGAAGAGATGATTACTTACCAAGAATGAGCTTTCAAGGGCTGAATTTATAGCAAAACTTAAGTGAAACAATGAAGAAAAGAAGGCTCTTATGGGGGAAGAAGATGAAGAAACGGCTTAGGAGAAAAGGCTATTTCAGAATGTGTGAAGAACAACAAAATGGGCAGCACTAATAAGCCAAAAGCTGCCTAACTTTCTTTGTCCTTTCTTCCTTTTCCTTTTCTTTTTTTTTTAATTTTTTTCATTTAATTAATTTATTTTCAATACCTTGTCATCCTTATTTAATTTATAACTTGACATGTGCGACTTGCTCT
>CATIWF010065418.1:0-14023 GCA_949630135.1 Balakata baccata
GTTCCATTGGAACCTATGGCTCTGATACCATGTAAAGAAACGAGAATGAAGAGAAATCGATAATTTCATTGATAGTAGAAAACCTTATATATACAACTCTATGAATATAAAATAGGAAACAAATATATAAAAAATAGGAAATAATACTAACTAGGAAATAAATCTCTACCTATCCCTAATTACCTAAATCATACTAATTAAGAATATTATTCAAATATCTTTAAATATCTCACAACAGTTTCAAAAGTAGCAAAAAATTCAAAATCAGTAGAGATTTAATCCAACATAGATGTCATTGTCCCATGTGGAAGCTGGACACATGACCCAAAAAAAATGACACATCAACTGATTATGAATAAACCCTAAACAGTGCGTTTTGCACCTTATATATACCAAAAAAAAAAAATTTACTCCATCAGACCTTTTATATAACTTTTCCTAACCCCTAAATCAAATCTTGTGTGGTCCAACATTATAATTCAACATTTTCATGGAAATACCCCCAATATTGAGCAATAGGGTTTTTGTCTCTTAGTGTTGAAAGTAATTTGTAAACACAACTTATATTACTTTTTTCATGGTTGTGAAGTTTTTTTTTTTTTTGACATGCAGAATGACTTTCACCATATTACTCAATATTGAGGGTATTTCGATGAAAATGAAGATTATAATGGTGGAGATATGGCGCCAATTGATTATCATGATTAAGACAAGTTTAGGTGGTTTGACATGTTAGATAATGTGAAGGAAATGAGGTACTTGAATATAAAGAAAATAGCATTTAGGGAATCAAGGGACCCTGTGAAATTGTCTTTCTTCACATATGACAAAGGATGTATAAAAATGTTGAATTTCGTTAATAAAGAATGGAGTATTGTGATGGTGTATTGTGAAGCAGAAAAAGTAGTTGAATTAGTTGTTGATAATGAAATTGGAATAGGTGGGAATATAGGTATAAGTAATGAAGCAAAGAAAGATAAGGGAGTTCAGGGGATTGCTAAGTTTAATGCATCCATTATTAAATGTGTGGGTAAAGAAGCAGGAGACAAAGAAGGAATGAGGAGGAACTAGATTACAATCTGGTTGATAAAAATAAGACAGATGATGGCATGGATGAGGTTAATTTTAGTTCTAATGATGAACATATAAAGTCTAAGAGGACAATTAGGATAGTATAAATCTAGGAAGCATGTGCAGAGGATAATGGTCCTACCAGTGCTTGGAATAAAATAATTAAAGCAAGATTAAGGAAAGCAAAATAGATAGATGCAAGTGGTCAAAACAAAGATGATGACAATGGTAATAAAAATGGGAGTAAAGTGAACATCACAAATCTGGTGAAGGCAATGAGAATCTTGGTGCAAATTTGGGTATAAATGGGAAAGATAAGGCTGATACAGTTGCTAAGAAGCAAGGATTTATTGAATTACAAATTTCAGATGAAAAGAACGATGAGGGTGGATGTTATTACTTATCTAAGGATACAGTTGTTACATCTATATCTAGAGAAGAAAGGGACTTAAGTACATATAAGAAAAAAAGGATTAGACTTAAGGTGTAAGATCCCAAGTGTGATCATAAGACTTTAGAGCTTGAGATTGGCTTACAATTTAAAGATGTTTATGAGTGCAAATCAAGTATTCAACAATGGGCTATTATGAATGGCCATAATATTAGATGGACCAGGAATGGATTGGTAAGCTAGAAGCAAAGTGTGTGAAAGATTGTCCTTTTATACTAGTAAAATGTAAGCATAATAGACATGTGTAATCTAAGTGATTAATGTAGATCACACTTGTTATAGGGTAATGAGGAACATGCAAGCAAATAGTGAATGGATTGCAAAGAAACTTTTAGGGGTTTTTAGAAGAAATCATAACTACCTTGCAAAACAGTTGTTAGAGGTTTTGCATATTACATATGATCTGGATGTTACATTGATGCAGTGTTACAGAGCCAAGTGGAAAGCTCTTAAAAAGCTTTGTGGGTCATTTGAAAAGCCTTATAAAAAATTAAGATCATATTGTACTAAGTTGAAGAAGATAGATAGGGATAGGAAGTTCATATTGAAGACTAACCTAGATTCTGAAGGAAAGGTTGTGTTCCAAAGATTTTATGTTGGTTTTAGCACACTTAGAAAGGGTTTTGTAACTAGTTATAGAAGGGCATTGGGGTTGGATGCTTGTTTCTTGAAGACTGTATTGGGTGATACTCTATTAGGAGCTGTTGCAAAGGATGTCAATAATAAAATGTATCTAGTAGCTTGGGCTATGGTAGAAAAGGAGAATGAAGAATCTTGGACCTAGTTCTTTGAGATCTTGTTTGAAGATCTGAATATAGAGGATGGTTTTGGCTAGACCTTCTTCGTTGGTGACTAGTATAAGGTATCACTTCATTCTCACTATTTTATTCAATTTTTTTCCATTACTTGCTTTTGAAATGACTTATCTATTGAATAATGTCTTTTATTTAATATTGGTTGATAATGACTTGATTGTTGAGTAAATGTCTTTTATTTAATATTGGTTGACAATGACTTGACTATTGAGTAATGTCTTTTATAAAATATTTGTTGACAAGGATTCATCAATGGCATTTCCAAATTGGCACCTCATGCTGAACATCGAAAATGTGTCAGACATGTATAAACCAACTGGAAAATGCTAG
This sequence comes from Balakata baccata, assembly GCA_949630135.1. Taxonomy (NCBI): domain Eukaryota; kingdom Viridiplantae; phylum Streptophyta; class Magnoliopsida; order Malpighiales; family Euphorbiaceae; genus Balakata; species Balakata baccata. The sequence continues at coordinate 2,668 of CATIWF010065418.1, forward strand.
TTAGTGGACCAAAGTTCAAGAAAACGTTTTAGGAGATTGTAAAAAGCATGTGTGAAAGTCAATTTCCATTAAAGCTTAAAGAACTTAAGGATGAATCAGTGGAAGCATATGAGACTTTTTGTGCAAAGAATCCAAATGCTTTCTATAAGTCTTTAGTCTCCTCTTTCACTGTTAGTGATATAATGGACAACATGTATGAAATATTAAATAGCTACATTGTGAAGAGTAGATCAAAAACCATTATTGACATGCTAAAAGACATTAGATTGAATTTAATAATTAGGATGCATGAAACTATAAAAGCGATTAACAATTGTAAAGATGTGTTGTGCCCTAGAATTAGGAAGAAGTTAGAAAAAACATAAAAGTTAGTCAAATTTTGTTCCTTAAAGCCTGCTATTCGGAGGAAATATTAAGTAAGATTCTTTGAAGAGGGATGCATTGTTGACTTAGCAAAGAATGTAGTTGTAAGTCATGGGAACTAACAAAGTTTTCATGTTGTCATGCATTGTGTTGTATGAAATATTTGAGAGTGGACCCTGTGAAATACATTGACCCTTTTTACTACCTACAAACATATAATGTTTGTTATGAGAATGCATTTACCCCAATCAATGGACCACATGATTGGCCTATTGTAGATGAACTTGCAATCATACCAGCAGTTTTTGTAAAATTGCTTGAAAGGCCTAAAAGGAATAGGAAAAAGGATATACATGAGGAGCCAAAACAAGGTGCACAAACTAGGTTATCCAAAAAAGGTATAAGGATGAAGTACACTATTTGTGGGCAGTTTGATCACAACAAAAGAACATGTAGGCAGAAAAATGCAGGGCATAATACTAGTCCAAGTACAGCTCCTAAGGTTTGTAACATGTTTGATCAGTATGCACATTACTTTGTTTTCAATTTATGCATAAATGACTTATTGCATTTATATATGAAATTTAGAGGAGAATTGGCAGACCAAGGAAGAATTTCAATGTTCAACATGCTGAAGAAGCCAAAGGCAACTCCAAGAAATGCACAATCCAAAATCAGAAATCCTTCACAACTTGTGGATGAAGATGTTGCTAATGAGTTTAGGGAGAGGAATTTGGTAAGTATATGTGTATGAACCTAGATTTTGTTGGCTTTAATTGATATACTTGGAGTATTAATTATAGTTTCTTCACTATTTCAGACAAGACAAAGGTATGGTATTAGGGTTTTTGCCGAATCTGGCAATGTATATTGTAGGATAAGCACATGTGACCATTATCTCAATGCTTCAACTTTATGTATCAATAACTTTATTTTTTGGGATTTACATGCAGATTTTGCGGGAAAATAGGATTAACTAAGTAACTAGTGCTAGAGCTGCAGCAGCTGCCTCTACTTCTACCCCACAAACTCAAAACACATTAGCAAGTCATTTTTTGGTTTCTGAACTATTTTGTGTGAATATGTATAGGCATTGGCCTTTGATGTTATTTTGTATAGGCATTGGCCTTTTGGATAGGATATGGCACTTATTATGGCACTGTCATTTTATGTGTTTGATGATACTATTATGGCACTGCCATTTATATTGTAACTTGGCATTGGCCTTTTAAATTAATGAATTTTGCATTACAATTCAATGGATTAAATGTTTTAGTTTTTACTGTCTCAGTGCCTCTTTGGCTTACTGGTGAACCAACAAACACATACAAGTACATTAATCACAAACACAATGCGCCAAAAACCACAACTAAATGATACCATTTTGAGTTTCTGGTTTTCATTTTCATCAGCTGCATTTTGAGGTTCTAGTTTTCCAACTTTAGCTTCTGTCCTTCAATCTCAATGACAACATAACATTCATTCAACCTGCATACTTAAATCAGCATACCGTCCAGCTCAATTTTTTTTTAGATTCTTTTGCAAAATTTCATTCGAAGCTTATGTCCTCATCATCTTCATCTTCAAGTCATCAATTGTGGATTCAGCAACCTTCACATCTCTCTCTAACCGTAGCTTCTTAGTGATTATGTCAACCAACAACTCTCTAATCCTACCACTATATGGCTCCTCAAACCACTCGAAATAATGGTAGTCCCCATCCTACACCACTGTATCCCAAAAGCCAATCAAAGAGTATAATGCATAATAGAGGAAGAGAAGAAGCATTACATAAGAACAGCAAGATTTCACTTTTTCCCACAATGTACATCGGAAGAATCTTCTACCAAGATTCTCAATTATGAAAGAAGTGAGCAAATGACAATATCCATGTCTACTGATACATCCAACCCCAGATGAAACCGAAGATGTATTGCTCGTGGTGGATATCATTTCAATTGACAAACAAACAAAGAAGTATATTGATTCAGAGACTAGCTAAAGAATGCGGAATAATGCAGCAGAAGAACCCTAGTCGATGAAGAGAAATAAGTGTTTTTAAATTTTTTTCCCAAAATAATGCATTCTGATGTGGAGGTGAGGAATATCTGACTTGGCATTTCTTTTCTTTTTTTTTTCATTTCCGCATAATTCAATTTATGCCCCATAGTATCACCAGCGCCCATTTTTTGCACCGGAGGCTACTTTTGAAACAAAATAATTAGTACGTATACAATTCTGATAAAGTTTTTAGGTTAAAATTAAAATTGTGAAAATCCAAATAGTTTGGGTTTTTTTTTTTTTTTGATAATTAAGTCAAATAAATACATCAATTTCAAAGTCAAGTCAAAGAAATAATAGATGCAACAATATAAAAACAAGAAGAAACCTTAATTAGACTTTGATTTAATGATATTGATTTGGTAACCTTAATCATACTTTGATTTAATAATACTAGTGTGATAGCTAGAGTTCTAGTATCTTAAATCAAGTCGGATCTCTTGTAAAAAAAAACCCTTGATCACAACAAATAAATAGAGCTGAAGAAATGAAACAAGGCACAACTGACATCATTTATGAACCAACCAAGGGCTCCTTTCATCCCAATAGCCTCACATTCACATTCACATTGTTTTTCCAGATTGTATCTGAAGATGATCCGGTAAATCGCAAAAATCAGAGCTACTTGAGATTTTTTAAGCCCCGTCAGAACATTCACAAAATTGGAAAATGATTTTCCCAGAGCAAAATTCTGCTCCCAAAATTCAGAAGGGCAAATTTGATCATCCAATATCAAACCCTGACTATAAAAAAAAAAAAAAAACCAATGCATGAAGCCAACTCATTTAACTGTTAAGAGTGGATAGCATGCCCCCAGTTGCAGTAGGTATTACCACCTCCCAACCAGGCCCTTTAAGGGGGATCCCACCAACTGCTCCTTTTTCTTTGCTATCTGCTGGGTCTCCAATCAGATCACTGCGATCCAATACTCTTTCCAGATCTTCATCACTGATATCTGTCTGTATCAGCTTGTCTTCTGCAGTTTCTTCATCTCGAAGCAGTGCTAGTACGTCCTCTTCCTGACAGTTTGGTCAGAAAATCCACTTTTATATCGTATTTAATGAATCATAACTCAAATGCGAGGCCCTAATTTTGCTGAGTAAAACGCCCATTACCCTTCCAAATTGTTTGTCAATGAAGAAGCATGTAAAAATAATTAGGTGATATGGCAATTCATGTCATCAAGACACCACTCATATCAACACATTAACTTCTTCAAAGCAATATAAAATTAAAATAAAATTATACTTCAACATAAACTGTCATCAATTTCTGCCCCTCTTATTTCAAGCTATACTATCCAATCCAACCATCTCTTTGATCATTTTAAATGCATTAATCAAATATAAGAAAAGGCTTGGATAGTTCATAAATTAATAATAAACAATCAAAGGTTCTACAGGTAAAAAGAACAATTGAAGGGCCCAAATAGATTTTCCCATTGAATGTCACAGGGACTTCATATGGATTACTCCATTGTTAAATGACAACCCAATTTTCTAGATTGAAATCTTATGCAGCAATTTAAGGTATCATTACCCAAATAGTTATCTTTTTCCAATGAACATGCAGTGAATGAGACAGCAACTTCAAAATTTGAACAATAAACGCAAACAGTATCACAAGCAAAATATCTTAATGCTCCCACTTTAACAAGGCATGACAATTTCATAAAAAAAGTATAAAGAGTAAAACAGGAAAAGAAAGCAAAGACATGACAAACCTCCAAGTCATTCATGGCACTAGACTTTGTTCTTTCTTGATGGAACTGCCCCTTTCCAATGACCACATGCTCAAGCTTCAACTTACTAAATGCTCTTTTCAGAATGCGACCCTGTTAACATAAAATTTGTTACTTTTCCAACAGCTAGCAGGTAACTCATATCATAACCACCTGCGGATACCTCAATGGACTGAGCCGTGGCAAGCCTGTAAACATGAACAGGCTTGGTCTGGCCAATTCTGTGACATCTATCCATGGCCTGCAAATCCATTTGTGGGTTCTGCAGTATAGATGCAAGTGCACATTAGTTCAAAACATTATGAACACACATTCATTAATGAAGGAAAAGGCAAATGAGATCAAGAAAATACCCAGTCACTATCATATAGTATACAGGTGTCGGCTGCAGTAAGGTTGATACCCAATCCACCAGCTCTTGTGCTGAGAATAAATATCCTACAGTTGCTGTCCACATCATTGAATTCCTGTATCTGATTCAAGGGAAAGAAATAATAGATAGAACATAAAAAACTAAGAGATATGTTGCATACAAGCAAGTAAAACTGCAAAGATCATCATAAATTAGCAGATATCAAAATTGAGATTTAGTGATTTCTCCATAAACAATATGTTGGGAAAAAATTAACCAATAAGCATAAAAAACCAAGCCACAGAAAATAAGAGAAGAAAAGATTTGCGTGGTTCGGCCCTTGATTGCCTACGTCCACAGAGAGTAACCAATTCTTCACTATACGAGAAAATAAACAATTACAATACAATAAAATTGTATCTCCCTTAAGTTAATCGAACTCCAATCTACAATTTATTATATTTCCCTTTTCACATAAGCTAGAAGAATAATTCACCTCAAAGCTCCAAAAGGTGTTTCCTGAAATCTTTCCTTGAATATTCACCCACACCTATGAATACCCAAGCAAAAACTAAAACTTGCAATCCCAAACTGCTCTTATATTTGCTTCTTTAGCTTCTCCTCTTAATGCCTTGAATTTATCTATATTTATAGACATCCTAAACTTGACAATCAAGAAAAGGAATATCATTCCAATTAGGAATATTTTTCCTTATCTAAGTTTAATTACTTATCCTAATCCAAGTTCGGCTTGAATTCCTACAATTTATTATATTTCCCTTCTCACATAAACTAAAAGAATAATTCCCCCCAAATCTCCAAAAGGTGTTTCCTGAAATCCTTCTTTGAATGTTTACCCACACCCAAAAATACCCAAGCAAAAATTCAAACTTGCAATCTCAAATTGCTCTTGTATTTGCTTCCTTGGTTTCTCCTCTTAATGTGTTGAACTTACCTATATTTATAGGCATCCTAAATTTGACAATCAAGAAAAGGAATATCGTTCCAATTAGCAATACTTTTCCTTATCTAAGTTTAATTACTTATCCTAATCCAAATCCAGCTTGAATTCCTACAATAATACTCTCAATTCCATAACAGTTCAATTAATAAAACTAGGGATAAAAGTGAAGAAAAGAGATTGCAATAAGGATCTTGAAAGGAATCATTGTTTCATCAAGATTGAAATGATTTCATTCTAAGAAGCAACAGGAAATGCTTGATTAAAAGCAAAAAACTCAAGGTAGGAATCAACACCTTATGTAGCACACTAGCTGAGCGCAGTGGTTGTTTGGTTTGGGCAAAACAAGCACATTAATCAGAAGCAGAATGTCCCATTCCTAATGTTTGGTTGGAGAAAAAATACTAAGTTATAAGAATCCCATTTCCCTAGGAATGGGAAATGCCCATTCTCCTCTCCCCCTAGTCAATCAAGTTTCATTCCCCATTGGAATGAAAATTATTTAATACTATATTTTTATTATTGTTAATCAGGTTAAGTTGGTCACTAAAATTAAATTTAAATATAATACTGAGATGCATACTGAAAATTTGGTAAAAAAAAAAATGTAAAATTAACCATTCAGATAGTTTTAATGGAAGAACCTACTTACTACTAGAAATGAAATTTTTATTTATCACTATAACGAAAAATTAACACTGTTAGTAGCTTTTCTGTTCGAGAATACAACTCTTTCTCTCTGGCACTTCACCATTACAAAAACTACTACAAAGACTTACAAATTTATACACAGTGTATAAAAATATATAGTATTCCATTTCAATTTCAGCAATGTACTTAATTTATGTATTGCATGATTATTTCTTATTATTATTTTTCATATTTATTTTCTATATTGTTAGCATCTTGAGATTTTATATATATACATATCAACAGTGTGGTGATATTCTTACATGTAAAAAAGCTCAGTGCTGCAAATAATAAGAACCCATATATTCAATTCTTACACATCTGGCTTGGTACAACTAACCTGTCTTTTCCTTTCATCCAACTTCACATTGCCATCAATTCTACAAACTTCAAAGCCTCTTTCACTAAAATAATAGTCCATTATATCCAAAATCTTAGTCCACTGTGTAAATATCAGAACCTGTTTGCAGAGACATTAAAAATGAGCATGGTACTTAGGAAAAAGAAATCCATCAAGCACAAGATTTGTACTGAACACATGAGAAACAAGCACACATCACTAATTTCTATATCATACCTTGTGCTTAAGCGCAAATAACCTATTCAACAATCTGTCCAGCAATTTAAACTTTCCACACTGATCAACTATCTGTTCCACAGGTGGGTAGAAATCTGTCAAAAAAAAAAAAGTCTTGAGTGAGCAAAGCATGTATTCGCTACAGAATTAAAGAAAATGAATTATACAGTACATGACCCATCAAAGGCTGACTCTAAGAGGTCAGGGTGGTTGCAATTTTTCCGTAGCTGAACCATCAAATTGTTGAGCTTTCCTTTCATACCACGGCCTGAAATTTCAATCAAGGATTAATTGACAACAAACTCCATTTCAACCATAATCAGATCGGTATTTCTCTAAAATATAATGTAACAGTCTTTTGCAAATCCAAGGATATATGAGACAATTTTAGTAAGAATTTAATCACCTCAAACAATCAAAATATTAGCATTTCCAATTATACTCCACAGTTTCTGCATTTAATGAAAAATACATATATATCTTTCAAAAATTATCATCAAGTCAAAGAGAGAGGCAGGCCACGCGCAAAAAACCTTCTAAGAAGTTCAAATGCAACAGCAAGTAAAAAGGATAAACAGATATTCCAACTTATTTAAAAAATAGACAATTAACCTATCTTACATCCCATATCTATTTTAGCCTAAGTTCACCAATATTCCAATAAAATGGTAATTGACATCATCCTTATAACCCCAAATACTAGAACTCAGATCTTGAAATTCTTGGGAGTCATCATACTTAACTGGAGAAAGATTTCATACCTCTTTCATCCAGCTAAATCAGTCCTAAATTATAATCAGATAATAAAACAAATTCTAATAAATGAATCACCTTTCGTTACTTACAAATGAACGTTTGTCAATATAGCATTCTCACAGTTACCAATATTCTCATACCTGTATAGACCGTCGCTCGTAAATGATTCTCCAGAGTCTTATTGATTAAATGATCCTGAAAGTTCTTTTGATGCTCAGTCAATGTAGCATACAAAATTATCTCTTTTTTCCGAGGGAGCATCTGCTCAACATCAGTTTTCATCCTTCGGAGAAGAAATGGACGCAATATGGCATGAAGTTTCGCTACCACCTGAACATGAGCCAACCTGGATGTTTATCGTGCCGTGTGGAATTGTTATATAAAAGCAACATAGCATGTTAGAAAGGAAACTCACCTGAGCCCTTCTCTTCTCTTCCATTTCCTCCTTCATTGCTTCATTATTAATTTTCCCCGAAAGATCAAACCTGAACAGAAAACCATGTCTCTAATTATGGAATGGGTTAGGCCAAAGTAGTAAAGCACTACTGCTATCATGTAAAACTGTACTCCCTCATGAAGAAGACTATTAAAAGACTTTAAGTTCATTACAATTTCAACACATATTCAGTTTTGTCCATGAATTCACATTTAGGAAGCGAAGCATTTTCAAACGTATATGGGAGTGACAGTGAGCACTGTATGCGAAGGAAATGAACTTTTACAGGAATTAAACATTCCCATCCAAACCAAATGTGAGAAAATTACATTTGCAGCAAAATTTCACAATTCCAGCAACTGAATGCAATCAAAGCACCAATTATAAAACACCTGAACTTTTTTTTTGACAGAATTACGACTGAAAATACCTGTGACTGTGAGACTGAAATGTTTAGAGCAAAAATCAGGGTGGAATGGCACAGAGAGGAAGATTGTAAGATTAATCACTCACAGCAGCTTGTGCCACACACTAAGATAATTGCAGTGGACTTTGCCCAAAAATGTGAACAATGAATAGCAAGAAACTTTCATAGACCTGGTCATTTTTGTGTCTGCAAAAACTCAGTTTTACTTGATTTCTCATTCAACCACTAATCATCTGTTTGACTTATTTGTTGGTAATGCATTACTGAGGAAATAAAAGAAAATAAAACTTAATTGAATAGATAAGGATGAAATCTATCTCCAAAAGTGCAAATGTAGATGTGAGAATGCATCTAGAACAAGGTTTATGCAAAGGATAAATCAAATGTTTTTATAACATATATGATATATCTTGGTGACAAATGAAATATTCAACATAATGTGTTCCTGTCCACATTTTACAAATTAAACATATTGGATAGTTCATGCTGTTACAAATACTACAAGTACTTCCACGGTATCCAGAGTCAGGTAAACCAAGAAAAATTTCAAATAGAAGTTGAGATACATGCAACAGTATGCATGGAGCCTGTAGGACCACTATTACATTTTCTACTGGATAGTAAATGGAAAGGACATGTTGAACTTTGCAGGATTAATTGAATTTCCCAAGAATAACCAAAATCATATTAAAAGGAGGAAAAATATGCAACTGCCTTACCATGACTCAAATTCATCATGGGATTGGAAAATGTCAGGTAAAATGAAATTCAACAGTGACCAAAGCTCTGCCAAATTGTTTTGCAGAGGCGTCCCAGTTAGCAGAAGCTTATTTTCCATTGGTATGTGTTTCAACTCTTTCAGCAATTTGCATTTTGAATTTTTCAGTCGGTGCCCCTTCAGGAAGAAAATGTAGTCAGATTAATCACTCATCCCAACAAAGAACTACATCTTTCACAAAAAAAGATGAGGAATTAAGGCCTTTAAAAGCAGAAATAACCACTAGACAGTAAGGTATCTTTTAGATTTGTCACAAAATGCAGGAGTGGACCTTGGCAAAGCAAAACGTTAACCTTAAAAATATGGTAGGACCTATTATCAGCATTCAACGCAAACAAGACATCATTATTAAAAATCAAGCTAGCAAGACTTAGCATATAATCTAAAAACAGAAAAACAGAGAACTTTTGTTTCACAAAAATTAACGCAAGTCCTAGGTGCATTTGTTGTTAATCAAACCAAAACAAGCACCGAACTATATCAAAATAACAAAACACTGTTGGATACAGTAGCACATGTACAGATTATGATAACTGGATATCTCATGTGCAGCAAAATGGACCATAACAAGGATGCATATCAAGGGTATTCACTGGTGAATGTATGTAACAGCAACACAAAATAGTTGACTCATCTATAAATTAAAGAACATAATAATTTAACCAAATGCATGTCATTGTTTTCTATTTTTTTAAAAGTAATGTGAATACACCTCATTAAAGAATGGGGGCTTTTTCTCAAAATGGGGTATTTTGGAAACTATTTACCATTTTAAGGTTATCTCTAAAATAATTCCCAACTTAGAGTGTTTTTTGACCAGTAGTGGTCAAACTAGAAGCTGTACACTTCTTGGGAAAGCAGACTGCCTGTCCATTTCTTGAAGAAGCAAATCAAGCTCTGTCCTCTCTCTCAAGAAGCGTACAAAGCTTCTCAAGCACTTATAAGAATGGGTAGTGGTGAGGTTAAGTCGAAGGATGAATAGCTTAAATGAATTTGCAGGCTTTGTCCGCTAGCTCAAAATGCGTACAGTGTGTCCACTCTCATTACACAGACAGCATCTTTTCTGTCTTCCATGTCAGCATAATTGACCCTAAAATGGGAAATAGTTTTTAAAACACCCTTAATTTGAAATTTTAAAAATTTTTTACCCTAAATTAATAATTATTTAATTCAAACTTCCCAAAAAGGGAAAAAGCCCAAAGAATGGAAATAAAAAGCAAAACCATTCTTCCCCAGAGCTTTGACTAAGCATGCCGAGCCACACTTTCAAGACCACCGAAGGATTGGCATAGTCTACAAACTCATTAAAACTCTCACCTCATCAATCACAACATATTTCCAATTGTAATGTCTCAAACACTTTCTGGCATCAGATAATGCAATCTCATAAGAAGTAACAATAATGGGAAATTTTGGACCAATAGATCTTGGCATGTATTTTCTCCTTATATCATCTCTTTGTTTCTTGTCGCCATGGTAAATGATTGCATTTATGGAAGGTGCAAACCTATTTTGAAAAAATTCATAAAACATAACAAACTGTAAGTTAAGAAATCAAATTTTGATTAATGTCAAACAACAAGAAGAAGCAAGTCAAAAGTTCACCTTGAAATCTCATTTACCCAATTCGAGAGAGTAGAAAGAGGAGCAATAACTAAATAAGGGCCATCTAAGCCATTCCCTTTAAGATGTGCAAGGAAACCAATAGTTTGAATAGTTTTTCCAAGTCCCATTTGATCAGCAAGTATCCCATTGAGCCCATTTTGCCACAAGGAAATCAGCCACTTCACCCCTTTGATTTGATAGGATTTCAACTTTCCACCTGTCAATAAAGGCACAAGTTCTCTCTGCTCTTTCTCAAGTTTTTCTTCCTTGGTAAGATTTGCATCTTCAGCATTTTCAACTTCCTTAGATCGTGTCAGCATTGCAGCAACTGCCCTCGTGGCTTTCCTCTAAATACATGCCACACTTCTGTTAGAAGCATTAGGTATCAAGGCAACCTTACACTCATCCATAAAACTTATCATTGGAGATGCATTAGTAATGAAATTATGAACAGAAATTTAGATGTCAGTTCTGGACCAAATTCAGGTTGTCAACTTATTCAAGCACATAATGCAGTTAAGCAGCATCCTATCCTCAACCAATGGAGAAAAAAATATTAAAAAAACCCTTGCTATTTCAGAATTAGAATAGACATTTTAAATATAAAAA
>CATIWF010065428.1:0-12340 GCA_949630135.1 Balakata baccata
ATATATGTGATTTTGACATGGGCATAATTTAAATACTGGAAAAAGAAATTAAATGTTAGAAGTTTTGTTTGCTTGAAATGATTGCTTACTTTGACTAAAATTCCGCAAACAGAACTTTCCATTATCTAATGAAATGGCAATGGAAAACCAAAATTTCTTACCCTTCTTTTGCTTTGTTTCAACATATACAATAAAAGTTTCTCACTCCACTTTTCTTACGTTTTTCATTGCATTTTAGCCCTATCAAACCATTATTGAATTAAATAGGTAGAGAATATCATTATGATATTGTGGTAAGTTTCTAGTCAATATTCGTACTAATTACATTTAGGTTTTTCCTTTCGCATTATTGTCTGGCATTTGTACTTTTATTTTAATTAATGATTTCAACTCTTGTTTTATTATATTTTTAATAGTTAATTCTTTTTTTAACTAAATTTGTGTACTTATTGTGGGTTATATTTTAAAAATTTATAAAATTTTTTTATACAAACAATTTTATCAAATAAAACACAACAAAAAAAATTTTTCAATTGAAACCGTTTTATATTATATACAAAATAATTAAATCACATAAATAATATCTTTTGATTATAGATGTCAACATTCACACAAGATTTTGCTAATGATCTCATCTACACAAATCTTTTGTACAATTCTCAAGTTTGATTATACTAGATAGGTAAACACCTTGTGCACTACAAAAATAAATAAGTAACAATTTGAATAATTAAGATCAAAACTAGTAAAAAAAATAAAAATTATTTTCTTTATAATTCACTTTTTGATCTTGTGATTGTATAAATTTTTTTTGTTGAGAGAAAAAAAAAATTTCTCGGCAAAAATTAACTTCCACCAATGACCATACTCTTTGTCAAGTAAGTGACGAACTTGAGAATTCCAAAAACAATTGCATCTATGTGGATTCTTATTCCAATTAATAATTCTATTTTAAATAGAATTTGTTAATTAGGATAAAAAAATCGTTAATTATCTTATCTTCATTTAAATAAAAAATAAATAAATGATATCAATTTTATCTTTTAGATTATTTCTAATCAACATAAAATTTCTTACGAGATAATTTATCTATTTTAAATTTAATTTTAATTAAATTAGAATTTCTAAAATTTAAAATAATTATCTAATAAAAATTATTTTCTACATATCACCCAATAATATATTAATTTTATTCATTTGTGGACTAAGGGCCCAATTTGCTAATTGACAAAGTGTGTAATGGTACAATTAATAAAATAAACTAGCTCATGAATCATATAGACATATACAATAGTGGTTACCAATAATTTATCCATAATTATATAGGCACACTTATTAATTCCAAACTATTCCACTAAAAAACTGGAAACTTTATAATTGTGAGTTGTCAAGGATTAATATAAATCTGACCTATACCACATTAAATTCTTTACTTGGTAATTATTTGTACAATATTGATAATTAAATTAATATCTCAACTGTCTAATTAATTTAATTATATTTTATACTTTGATACTTGCTGATTTTCTCTAGTGATCATATTTCAATAATCTCATTATAAAAATTAATTTATAATTATTATTGATACATTCTGGCCAGAAAATTTAATTATCAAGTATTGAAAATCTATTAAGAGATATTTTAATACAAATTTTATATTGTTAATTAATAATTACTACTATTCATAAATACTCTTACCAAGTTATTGAAAATATTGACTTTTAATTAAGTCTCATTCATTAGTAACTCAAATGAAATAATATTTATAAATATGAAATTATAATTAACTCAAGATTAATATTAAAGTAAAATTAATGACTATGAGATTAAATAAATCTCACAATTATTTAAAATTATTAAATCTCATTTTTATCATGTTCTATGTAAACAAACTAAATAAATAAATTCATATATGATCAAAACAAATCATTAAATGAATTTACTACAGTCTAAATATAAATAAAGTGTCCAGCTTTATTTATCAACTGTGAACTTAATTATTTAATCATAAAATAACTTATATTTATGCATTATATGATTATCTGTAAAAATTACATAAATACATATAATATGATTAAAAGGACATTTATTCAAAATTCTTATGCAAACAAGATATAATAAAATACTTCAATAATTTGATTATTAGAAAATGAAAATACACAAATACATAGTATGCTTTTAACAGCATATAATCCCAAAAGTTACACTCCTAATATATATTATTTTTGTTTATTATATTGAATATAATGTGAATTGAAGAGTATAATTAATTGAATTTTATGTACAATTCATTTAACAGAAATATGTTGATTGCACACATATCTTAAATATTCCAAGTTAGATTAAAAAAAAAAAAAGGCAATAATAAAAATAATTTTTTTTCGAAAGGAGGCAGCTAGAGTTTGGCCCTTCCCCTTCTGCTGTGTAAATCTCGACTGACATACTCTTATTTACTGTTGGCCATTGGCTAGCTAGCTCCTTGCGTAATGGAATACCTAAGCCACAAAGAGATGTTCAATTTTCTTGCTAAGGGTAATTCCCATGCAGCGGCAAACACTACCAAGAGTTATGTTTCTATTACCAAGACTTTTTCGCTTTTGCCCAACTACTCGATAGAACTTGCGAATAAGGGAGGCTTTATATATATCAAGATCAATGAGGATATATATAATCAGCGTATCCAGGAATGCAATTATGCGTTGATCGGACGTTTGATTCTTTTGAAAGAAGAAGTTGCATGGAAAACGGATGATCTTAAAAGGAAACTCTCGAACGTATGGGGAATAGCTAATGGTTTGGGGAAGAGGGTATTTTCAATTAATTTTTGAGAATGATCAAGACAAAGCTATGATTTGGGGCGAGGATCATTAGCGCTAAAACCTGAAATTTTTAGATCATAACTTTGGACACTTGACTTTGATCCGTATGCTCAAAAATCAAACAATGCTCAAGTGTGGGTGCGCTTCTACAAGCTACCCTGGTAATATTGGCACAAACATATACTTGCATATATCACAGCACAAGCGGAATTGGAGTGCCAATGAAAGTAGATCAAATAACGGCACAAGGCGATTTTGGTCACTATGTTAGGGTTATGGTAGAGATAGATTTGTCAAAAACTCTCCCAAAGAATTTATTGCGTAAGCGCCTTGGCAAAAGTTTCTTTATTGATTTGGTTTGTGAAAACCTGCCTAACTTTTGTAACACATGCTCTAATAATGGTCCTTCATCCTCTAATTGTAGGCATAACAAAAAGGCACAAGCTAGAAAATAATAAGCCAGGGCTTGACAACAAAGAACAAGGGGAGAGAAAAAAAGGAGACCAAAAGAAACCTCTGTCCACAATGTTGTGCCAATTGCCAATACCTTCGAGAATCTATGAACTAATTGTTGGCAGCGAAAAATATATTTAGACTGAGGAGACCTCTATGTCTCGATCAAAATTATAAATTTCAAAAATTTTTAATTTTATCGAAACATAAATCAAATATTGCATAACATGAAAATATATTTTTTGTGTTAATTTTGAGCATTTATCCATAACTTTTAGTAAAACATATTTTGTAATCATCTCATGAATTAAAGAATAAAATGGAAAAATAAAAAGTTTAGACAAACTTTATAGAACTAAGTTCACCAAGTGCGCGAACCAAGCAAAAAGACCAAAAGTTTTAGTTGCATTAATAAAATTCTTTTTGCTAGTCTCAGATTTATGATCACAAATTTCTCCTTTTTGCAAATTTATAAGCTACTAACACTTTATGAATTTTTTTTCAATATTTTCTTTTAATACTTATACCATATGAGAGAAAAAAAAATTTTGGAACAAAAACTAATTTTTATTCCAGAGAAAACTTGCTCGAAGCCGAATAAGAGATTAAGAGAAAGAAGGACAAGATTAAGAGAAAGAAGAAATGGAAATGGCCAAAGTCCAACCAACCCAAAAAAAATTTTCAAGGCGAAAAACAAAAAAATTTTTTTTTTAATTTTGATTTTTGATATAATGGTTATACAATAATTGCATAACTCATTTTCTAGCTATCACCATTAATTATAGAATCAATTTTCTCTTCTATAAATTTGTGGTAATTACTTTAATATACCAATTTGGTTAATTTAATTAACAACTTAATTAAATTAAAATAGTTTTAATTAACATTTTAATTAAAATTGTAAATACGAGAAATAGTTAAAATTAATCAACATTAATTTTAACTCAAAAAATATAAGTGACTATTTCTAATTTAATTCTTAATTAAATTACTCCCCATATCTTAAATATGGACTAAACTAATAATGTATTTTGTGTGTGACTTATAAAGTCAATAATTTTCTCGGAATGGAAATATAATAATAACTCCTTAATATTATATCGGACACAATTTCTGAATTTCTCGTTTACTTGAATATATTAAATATCCTTCTGGAATTCTCCTTTTAATTACCGATAAAATCTAAAATATTATTTTGACCTCTAAATCATAATACTAAGTCCTTTCATTATGATTCCAATATTGATTAAAGTCATAGCGTGTCAAACCCTATTAGTCAATATACTAATGAGTAATAATTTGTGTTCTTATTAAAATAAAACTTATCATTATTAATCTAATTAATAATTCAATTTTACATTGAATAAGTCATATTTCTCCTCACTAGAAATTTATTTTATCAGAACCAAAATATCAACTCCATTAGAATCTTGCCCTGGTACTACAGGGTAACGAGTCCTACTATTGGTAATCTCATGTTTCACTACATGACTAATTGTGGTAACTACAAGGCGGATTACTAAGTATGGATACAAGGCAAGAACACCTCCACAGCTACCCATGAAAGGACAGTCTTGACACCTTAAGTCAAAGGATTTCGAGTCATATAAGACTCATATATTATGACCAAGATAATAACTGTTGACATCTAGCACTATCTATACAGTTATTATTATGCGTTATTGTTCGGTACCCTTAACTCTTTAAAAACCCACTAATTTATTTAGATATCATTATATCATGGAGAATGAGATTCCTCCTCAAAATAAACTATGTGATAACCTAGAAGTTCAATAAATGGCCAATTCATTGTCCTATACCGGTTATGAACATTTTTAAGATTATCTTTTACCAGAGATATTTATCTCATTATTATCAACAACTTGATAATAAATTCTCTATAGATAATCAAATGACCGTATATTTCATAGTATATTTTACTACTATATTCATAATATAATCAACAACTTGAATATTTATTTATTATGAATGTGAAATATACATGTATCCAGTGTGGTATAATAATTAATATATAAAAAGCAGTGAATGCACTAGAACATACACACTATTGATAACAAACTCCCACTTGCACTAGTGTCATTCACTACATTATCTAAGACCTATCTTCTAAAGATAGTAGTTTAACTATGCATGTATCACAGGCTTCGTGAATGGATCAGCTGCACTGAGATATCATCTCGTCCAACTATTTATCTAATTAAATGATAACACCGAAACACATATTTGAAGTTCTTATGAGATCTTGGTTCCTTAGATTGTGCTATTGCCCAATTATTGTCACAATACAAAGGAATGAGACTTTGATTAAATGGAACCACATCTAAATCCATTAGAAAGTTCTTCAACCACACGGCTTCTTTGGCGGCATCTGAGGCTGCTGTATATTTGGCCTCTATAGTAGAATCAACAATTGTCTTTTGCTTGTAACTTTTCCATACTATAGCTGCACATTCAGGGTAAACACATGCCCTAATATGGACTTCAATTAATCCTTATCTGATTGAGAATCAGAATCTGTATATCCAACCATACTCAGACCATCTCCTCCATAAACCAAGAACAAATCTTTAGTCCTTCTCAAGTACTTAAAGATTGTCTTGATTGCTGTCCAATGATCTTCACTTGGATTAGACTGATACCTGCTAGTCAAGCTAACAGTAAAGGCTATATCTGGTCTAGTACACAACATAACATATATTAGACTGCCTATGGCTGAAGCATGCGGTATGCCAGCCATTCGTGCTCTTTCTTCAGGAATTTTTGGACTCATCTCCTTACAAAGATGCACTTCATGCCTTACAGGTATTAATCCTCTTTTGGAATTTTCTATCCCAAATCTTTTTAGGATCTTTTCCAAACAGAGGGCTTGGGACACCTTAACATTCTCTTAGCTCTATCTCTATATAACTTCATACCAAGAATGTAGGCTACTCCTCCCAAGTCTTTCATGGAGAAGGTGGATGATTACCAGACCTTTATGTCAGTTAGAAAAGCAACATCTTTACCCATGATCAGAGTATCATCAACATACAAGACTAAGAAAGCAATCTTGCTCCAATAACTTTCTTGTATACACAAGCCTCATTAGGATTTTGAATAAAGTCATAACTCTTTATAGCTTCATCAAAACGCTTGTTTCAGCTCCTTGAAGCTTGCTTAAGACCATAAATGGATCTCTTAAGCTTGCACACTTTGGAACTATCTTTAGAATCAAATCCTTTAGGTTACGTATAAATTTCTTCTTTAAGAAATCCTTTGAGAAAAGCAGTTTTGACATCCATCTGACATATCTCATAATCATAGTGTGTTGTAATAACTAAGAGTATTCGAATACTTTTAAGTATTTCTACAGGAGAGAATGTCTCTTTATAGTCAATCCCTTCCCATTGGCGATAGCCTTTCGCTATAAACCTAGCTTTATAAGTATCAACATTCCCTTCAGAATCTAGTTTGCACTTATAAACCCATTTACAACATATTAGAACTATTCCTTCAGGTGGGTCTACAAGTTCCCAAACTTAATTCTGGTACATGGAATCTATCTCAGCTTGCATTGTTTCTTGTCATTTAAAAGTATCAATGTCAGACATTGCTTCCTTATAAGTGACAGGATCTTCTGGTTGATCATTACTACCAAATATGAACAACTCTTGGTCATGTTCAATAATAAATCCATATCATCTAAGAGGATATGAAGCTCTTTCAAACCTCTTAGGAGCTGAAGTGATATCCTTTGTCATGTTAGGCTCAATTACCTTATCAATCTCTATTAGTTCAGCCATTTGGATTTGTTTTTCAGATGACTCTTTATCAAAAACAATATGTCTGTCTTTGCCTCCTTCTTTAAGAAATTCTTTCTCAAGAAAAATGGCATCTCTACTTACAACTACAATTTGTTCGTCAAGTAGATAGAAATAATATCCCAAATTATTTCTAGTAGCAGCATATCCAACAAATCGACCATTAATGAACCGTTCCTCTAATTTATCTATGTTTTGCCTTTTAATATGGACAGGACAACTCTATATCTTAAAATGAGATAATATAGGTTTTACCAGTCCATATCTCATATGGAATAGTATTCACAGATTTATAAGGAACTTTATTAAGAATGTATAATGTTGTTTCCAAAGCATATCTCCAAAAGGAGACAGGTAAGTCAATATAACTTATCATACTACATACAATGTCCAACAAAATACGATTTCTCCTTTCACTCACACCATTTAATTGAGGTGTGCCTGTACTTGAACATTTACCACATCAATCCGATCGAAGTGCTATAGTATTCTTTCCTAATTTATTTTTAACTTCGACCTTATACTCTTTAAACTTTTCAAAGACTTCATATTTGTATTTTAATAAATACAAATACTCATATCTAGCCTTATCGTCTATAAAGGTAACAAAGAATAAATAACATCCTCGAGCCATCTCCTTAAATGGTCCACAAACATCAGTATGAATTAATTCAAGAAGGTTCTCAGCATGTATCATTTGACCAACAAATGAACCTTTAGTCATTTTTCCTTGCAGACATGATTCACAAATAAAATCATTAGACTGAGAATATAAACCTTTTAGAATTCCTATGTCTACCAACTTCTGGATTCTTACATTAGAAATATAACTAAGTCTTAAGTGCCAAACATGTGTTATACTTGAATTATTATACTTAGTTTGATTAGAATTGTCATTTATGTTGCTCAATAATAACTTTTTATTATTTATCTTATTAGGCTTATCACAATATAAATAATATAAGTCATGATAGTTAGTTCTAATGCCAATAAGATTATTATTAAAGTAAATATAACACAAATCTTTATAAAACAATAATTCATAATTATTATTTGTCAAAGCAGATACAAAAATAATATTCTTATAGGCATTAGAAATATACAAAACATATAATAATAAGATTACATGATAGTTTAATAAAATAGAAATATCTCTCACTTGCTCGGCAGCAACTCTTGCTCCATCACCAAAAGTGAGTTTTATCTCCTCATCATATAGCAACTTCTTATGTCTTAGATCATACATAAAGGAACAAATATGAGCAGCTGCTCCTATGTCTAAGACCTAAGCATAAGATGAGTTAAAAGAATGATCATAATTTAAATCAACATTTAAATTCAAAGGATGAGAAATATCTGAAGGACCTACAATCCCTTTACTTTTAGTCTTCTCTAAATTTTTTAGATAAACTGGGCAATTTCTCTTCCAATGACCATCCTTTTGACAATGGAAACAGATTATTTTATCAACCTTTGACTTAAACTAGCTTTTTACCTTCCCTTTACCCTTTTTGGGATACAAAGAAGAGGGAGTGGAACTCTTTCTCATAGTGGTCTTTTTCTTCCTTTTCTTTAAATAAGAAGAAGAAGCTGCCACTAATACTTCTGCCTCTTTCTTTTGGGGATTAATCACAGTATTTTAGTGATAAACCAAATTCTGTTGCAACTCTTGCAAAGTGCATTCCACTTTATTCAAATGGAAGTTAGAAATAAAACTTCCATAAGAACGTGGAAGTGATGCTAAGATACGGTCTATCTTAAGCTCTGCATCCATAAAGAAATTAAGATTTTCAAGGTAATAAATAAGCCTTATCATCTCACCAATATCTTGGCCTTCCTTTATTTTCATTTGGAATAGTTTATTTGAATAGTTAAATCGGGTAGTCCTACTAGACTCTCCATAACTTTCCTTTACTAACTCCAAAATGTCATCACAAGTTTCTATCTTTTCATATTACTCTTGCAGCTTATTTTTCATAGAAGCAAGTATATAGCACATTGATTAAGTGTTCTTATCAACCCAATCTGTGTAATATTGTTTTTTAGCCTCACTTGCATTAGTGGCAAGCGCTGCAGGTTTTGGTTTACTAGTAACATTCCATAAGCGCTATTGGATAAGCATCAGTTTAATGTTCCTTAATCAGTCCACATAATTAGGCCGGTTGAGCCTATTATGGTCCAAAAGCGATTGAAGTGGTGATGGTGTTGCCATATTATTACAGAAAATTACTGTAGAAAGAATAAAATGTATCAGTTTAATTAACCAATTTAACCAAAATGATTTGGACATATAAATATAATGGTTTATCCTACTAATTTAGCGCATCATACACTTCCCTCATAGAAAACGGAAATTCTGCTAGGGTGAACTTCTAGTGGGTAAATTAAGTCTCAATAATATTCTAATTAATATTTCTCAGCTTCTCATAGTGGCATTCTTGGAATATTAACATATTAATGAGATGACAACTCTTTGTCAAATACAACAATTGTAAACCCAATTTAATTCCTTTTTAA
The DNA here is from genome assembly GCA_949630135.1 of Balakata baccata. Classification (NCBI taxonomy): domain Eukaryota; kingdom Viridiplantae; phylum Streptophyta; class Magnoliopsida; order Malpighiales; family Euphorbiaceae; genus Balakata; species Balakata baccata. The sequence continues at coordinate 9,611 of CATIWF010065428.1, forward strand.
CTGGCTCCTAATACATTAACCATCGGCTTCACAAAATGACATTCTTAGGCTAACATATTAGATGAATCATATCTATGAGACCAGTAAAATAAATGGACCCAATATACTGTCACTCAGCTTCACAAAATGACATTCTTGCAACACTAGATGCTCATCCATTTTACAAGTCAAATACATTATTTGACCTTATCATTAATATACAACAACTTGCATATTAATGCTACCATGGAGAGCCTCAATGTAGATATCTTATATTTTATTGGATGCATTATATTTGGGAAGATTATTTAGTCTTTTATCTTAATTTTAAAAGTCTCACTTTGCACATTAATCGGATCAAAAATTTAGCAGCAATCATAAAACAGTAAATTTATTTTTGAATTATCACATAATTCAATTTTAAGGTTAATGTTTGCACATTAGTCTTTTTCATGTCATATCTCATATGATCATAAAATATGATCACATCTATATCTATACTCGGATGGTTATAGATCTATACATATGATATTTGATTGAATAAAATGCATACCACCCTTCTTTAGCATGCACTTTATGTTTTATAAACAAATCTGAGCTCATTATATAATCATATTATATAATGTTTAAATTTAATTAATTTTTGAAGTCAATCTATCTATATATATTTTGTGAGTATACTTTTATACTCATAAAATCCAAAAATGGATTTTATTCATAAAAGTTGAATTTTTTCAACAACTTGAAAAAAATCAACCATATAAAAATTTATAAATATCATTTGAATATCATTTGAATTAAATCACACACACACACACACACACACACACACATATATATATAATATAAATATCATTTAAATTATTATATATTTATTTATTTTTAATCCAAAATTAATATTTAAAACTCACATATTCAATCATTTACTATAATCACATCACATGCAATAATAGAAATTAATTATGCAATTTATAATCTTATTACAATTGCTAGAAAAATTCTCACCCCAAAATGGAAAATACAAATTAGTTTCCATCTTAGTAGATCTTTCTTGTTTCTCTTCCTCCTCAAAATTTTGGGCCTTCATGTTCCAAAGGAAAATTTTTACATTATATTCTCTTGGCATACTAAGGACTTCAATATAATGATAAAATTAATTATGAATCTATTAATATTACAAACCAATTTATAAAAATAATAAAACCCATAATACCTTTGAAAAATCCAAAACAAAAATAGGAGATATATCATGTAACATCACATGCAACATAATATATAGATCAAATCTAAAAGAACAACAAGAAAATTATTCATAATCAAACTGAGCCTACTAGCATAAAAGAGTCATTTTGCTCAAAAATTCATGGGATGCTCTGATACCATTTTGTTAGCAGCGGAAAATATATTTGGATTGAAGGGAACTCTAGGTCTCGGTCAAAATTATAGATTTCAAAAATTTTTAATTTTACCGAAACATGCAATCAAATATTGCATTACATGAAAATACACTTTTTATGTTAACGTTGAGCATTTATCCATAACTTTTAGCAAAACATATTTTGTAACATTTATAGATAATATTCATTTTGCCAAGATCATCCTATGATTTAAAGATTAAAATGGAAAAATAAAAAGTTTAGACAAATCTTATAAAATCGAGTTCACTAAGTGCGCAAACCAAGTAAAAAAACCAAAAGTTTTAGTTGCGTTGATGAAACTCCTTTTGCTAGTCCCAAATGTATGATCATAAATTTCTTTTTCTTGCAAATTTATAAGCTACTAATACTTTAAGAGTTTTTTCTCAATATTTTCTTTTAATGTTCATACCATATGAGAGAGAAAATTTTGGAACAAAAACTAATTTTTGCTCTAGAGAAAACTTGGACGAAGCAGAATAAGAGATTAAGAGAAAGAAGGACAAGATTAAGAGAAAGAAGAAATAAAAATGGCCAAAGGCCAACCAAACCAAGAAAAATTTTCAACCTTATTTAAGGTTGGCAGACGAAAATTTTTTTTTTTTATTTTTTTAATTTTGATTTATGATACAATGATGATGCAATAATTGTATAGCTTATTTTCTAGTTACCACCATTAATCATAGAATCAATTTTCTCTTCTATAAATATGTGGTAATTACTTTAATATACCACTTTGGTTAATTTAATTCACAACTTAATTAAATTAAAATAATTTTAATTAGCACTTTAATTAAAATTATAAATAGGAGAAATAGTTAAAATTAATCAACATTAATTTTGACTCAAAAAATATAAGTGACCATTTATAATTTAAATCTTAATTAAATTACTCCCCACATCTTAAATATGGACTAAAATAATAATATATTTTGGGTGTAAATTATAAGGTCAATAATTTTATCGGAATGAAAATATAATATTAACTCATTAATATTATATCAGACACAATTTGTGAATTCCTCATATGCCCGGATATATTAAATATACTTCCGGAATTCTCCTTTTAATTACCGATAAAATCTAAAATATTATTTTGACCTCTAAATCATAATACTAAGTCCTCTCGTTATGATCCCGATATTGATTAGGGTCATAGCGTGTCAAACCCTATTAGTCAATATACTAATGAGTAATAATTTACGTTCTGATTAAAATAAGACTTATTATTATTAATCTAATTAATAATTCAATCTTACATTGAATAAGTCATATTTCTCCTGGCCGGAAATTTATTTTATCAGAACCAAAATATCAACTCCATTAGGATCTTGCC
>CATIWF010065483.1:0-24134 GCA_949630135.1 Balakata baccata
GAAGGTTCAAAGGGTAACACTTACCTATCCTATGCAGGTTTCAATCGTCAAACTCTATCACGTAGTAAGGCTTTGTTCGTCTTACTTTTCTGCTCAATTTTATTCATGTGGGGGATTGTAGGAAAAATTGTGATTATAAGCCATTTTGAGAGGATTATTCGGGTGGGTCCCACAACTCGGTTTTGAGAAAAAGACCCGAATATATGTTCTTTGACATGAGGACTATGAATTAATGTATTCATATGCTCAAAATGGAAAATGTGTGAATAGAAATTGAAGTTCAAAGTAAGCTCCATGATAAGGAAATTTAAAGGTGAAAAGTGAGTGGGAGTTTGTCCCACATCACTAAGAATTGAAGTTGGACTTGTGTTTATATATAGAGATGCATAGTAGAATGGAAGGCTCTCTCTCGCGCGCTCAGGCGCAGGGGGGTGCAAATCCATAGCCCGAGATGGGCCAATGCGTGAGTGCGTGACCTGCGTACACGAATATCAACCCAAAATCTCGTGGTCCTGAACAAGTCCAATTTTTTCAATTTATTTTTTTATTTCTGGAAAATTTGGCAACACTCCCATGTTGATCCACACGGTCATGTGGATTCAACACTCCCGTGTGGATCCACACGGTTGTGTGGATTCAACACTCCCGTGTGGATCCACACGGCTAGGCCACTGACACGCCCGTGTTGATGTGTCTGCAGGATGAGTGAGCAAGGCAGATCCACACGATGCCCGAGTGGATTTTGTTCCAGAATGGACTTTTGAGCTTCATGTCTTTTGGAATGTCATTTCTGATGTTTCAAAGATTAATTTTACCATTATTTAAGAGTTGCAAAGGCATTATTAGCAGCCTTTAAAGGAAATTAATCACAATTAATCCATTGTCTCCTCCATCTAGTATAAATAGGTGGTTTAGGCTTGAATTTTCAAGTTGTTAAAAAGAGCATACTTTGATTGTTTCTTTCTTTCTTCTCCTTCTTCTTCTCAAGTGATAGAGATTGTGGCAAAGCAAAGTTCGTTGTAAGTAGGTGTTGTGTGTTCAACAACTACTTAGAATCTGTTGTATCCTGGTTATCCTAAACACCCGTGTAGAAGGCGAATTTGTCTTAAGAAAACTGTGTGCTACACAGGCCTCAAATTGGTTTTCCATATTCTACTGTTTTTTGAATATTGAATTAACAATTATCCTATTTTCTTGTATTTGTTTCTAACAAAGACAATGGAGAGAGCTTTCATAGCCAAGATGGTGAACAAGCCATCGTCAAAGAAAGGAAAATTTCCACCATGTGGTATATGCAAGGGAAACAACCATGATGAAAAATATTGCTAGCACAAAAGTAAACCACAATGTTACCATTAAAAAAAATTTGTACATATTCAAAGATATTACAAGTTTAAAAATGAGCAAGCAAGTATGGCACAAGAAAAAACACTTTTTTAGAGAGTTGGAAAGAAGTGCTCAAAAGAAAATTAATTGCATAAGGTTGGTGAGAAGTGGTGCATCAACAAGTTGAAGAAAAGTGCTTCAAGAGGATTGATAAGAAATGCATCAATAGTTGGAGAGAAGTGCTCCAATATAAATCAATTAGAAATATTAATTTTTGAATCATGTGAGTGTTAGAAAATGATTCAAAATTTAAAAAAAAAATATATATATATATATATATTAATATCAGATTTTTATTATTATATTAATAGGTGTCAAGTAGTGGGTTACATGTTTAAATAAGGTATTACCATACTTTGTTTCATGTACATTGAATTTGCCATTTCAATCGATGAAATTTCATTGTTTCTCATTTTCTAAAATTCCTATATTCTTGTTTGGCCCGGTTCTATGGATGGAAATATTACTTGTAAAACAGTTTATAATTTCCTTCGTTCAACACAAAGCGTTAAAGATTGGTGTCGGGGTATTTGAAAATCCTATATTCCACCATCAAGATCGACTTTATGTTGGAAACTTTTCCTTAACAAGCTGCCATGTGATGACATTTTGCGCAATAAGGGAATCGCCATTGTTTCGGTATGTAGGTTCAGTTGGAATGATTATGAGACTTTTAAATCATATATTTGTTGATTGTCCTTTTGCAACAAATGTTTGGAGAGCCATAGGGGATACATTCGGTGTTAGAATATTTGAAAATGGCATGTCCCCTTTGCAGTTATTTTTAAAAAGTCAAAGTTTCTCTTTCAGCTCTTAGCTTCGGCCCCTATTAACTACAGCTATTGTCTCTTGCTTTTGGGCGATTTGGGCAGCTAGAAATCAAGTGGCATTTGAGAACCAAACTATGATTCCTTTCAATGTCTTGCGGGTGATATTTAAATCAATAAAAGAATGTGAAGTACTCAAAATGGGCACAACAAAAAATTCCCAAGCCGAGCTTTTGATTCTGAAATGTCTTTGCATCGAGTGTAGACCTGGCAAGGCTCCGTCTATTATTTCAGTAAAGATGGCACCCTCCACCAATAGGTTGGATCAAAGTGAATACGGATGGGTTTGCTTTTGGGGCTCCGGGCAGATGTGGTGCAGGCGGTATTTTTAGAAATTGTAGAGGCTTTGTAAAAGGTTGCTTTGCGGTTCCTTTACAAAATGGTTTTGTGTTTGTAGCAGAGCTACAAGCGGCTATCTCTGCTATTGATAAAGCAACGAAATATGGTTGGAATCATCTTTGGGTTGAGACTGACTCCTCTCATATTGTACACCTCCTTAAAACGAAAAGTTATCATGTTCCTTGGTATTTGCTCAATGCATGGTCTCATATTCGTCATCTGATTTTTCATATGAATTTTTTTGTTATTCATACCTTTCGAGAAGGCAATGGTGTTCTTGATAGGCTTGCAAAAGAAGCAATGCAGTTGACTCAAGATTCTTGGTGGTTCAACTCTCCTCATTTTTGCTATCATTCGCTAGCTCAAGATGCCAATGGCTTAGAGCACTTCAGATTTAGATAATTCTCTTTTAGAATTGCGAATAACATTTGTTATTCTTTTTGTTTAATAAAATTTTTGAATCTAAGTAGATGATGAACAACGCTAAAGTTGTGTCAATTTAGTTGGAATGACTGGGTGCGTTACTGATTTTTTGCCTCAATTTTTATATAAAAAAAGATAGATTAAATGTTCAAAAACATGTTTACTTTGACCAATTTGATTAGTTTGTGATTAATTCATCTAGTTTTAAAGTCAGTTTTTTAGTTAAAGTCAGTTGAATTGATTAGGTTAAACCAAATTTAATAATTAAAATTTTTTTGTATAAAATTAAAATGATCCAAAAAACCGGTCAATCTAATCCAATTCCTAATTTTTCCGGTTGAACTAACTGGATCACCAGTTTTGAATCCAAGCTATTTTCCCTCCTGATCTTAGGGTAAAAAATGTCTGACCTGAGATCAAATTTCTGATTGTTTCTATTGAAACCACCGGACCGGGCCAGTTTTTATAATACTATGTTAAACAACAAGGAGTAAGTAATTTTTCCAAAATCTTAATGATAGTTGTAAATAATTAATATTTATGGTAAAAAATATTACTAGTATAATTCTACAACAAAAAGGAAGGGCTTTATAATAAATAAATAAAATAATTTCAAAAGAAAAAGGTGATACCCACCTAAAGGTTCTGCTATCTTTTCTAACGATTCCTTTTTTTTTTTTTTTTCCTTTTTTAAAGTTTAGATTTTTTACTCTTTTACCCCTGTAAACCGAATTCACCCTTCCCCGCCAAAAACAGTTGAAACTTGCTTACATCCCCATCTAACGCAACGAGCGACTAGTCTGTCCCCATCTCACATCCCATCAAACACCACTTTGACACTACTGGGCAGCCAGTCTCTGTGGCTCCGGTGAGCTGAATCGCTGTCTGGTTCGAGCCTAACAACCATGGACTCATCTGCAGATGTTGGCAACCGCAATTTGAGCTGGCGAATGCTTGGAACCAGTACTTTCTCGGTGAATTCTTCTAAACTTGTTCGGCTTAACCATAATCCTCCAGCAACCTTTTCAAGTGCTTCCTCTTTAATTTCCAACTGGATCCCCTCGTCGCTCATAATGGTCGAGAACCTTTTGGTTATAAAGTTGGAAACTTCGGATCGAATAGAGCTAAAATTTACAGGTTTGAAAACTACATCATCATCGACTGCATTAAGGAACTCTTGAGGTACTGATGAAGTTGTTGGCGTTAGTAGTCTGTTATTGAGAACATGCTCATCTTCATGATCGACTGTAAGATCACTTGAATTGTGAGAGCAATCCGCTTCCTCCTCAGCATCAGCAGCTTCGTTCAGGTCAAATGATAGTGCTGATCCAGAGTCTTTCCTTGGCTTTGCAGGCCTCTCTTCATCATGCAGCCAATTGGCTCGGCGCTTCGCTGTTTTCTCGCTGAGGGATAGTTTCAATTGCCACCCTCCTGCTAAATTTGCGAGCTTGTTCTCATCAAGTGAAACACCACTCATTCGGAAATTCAGATTGTCTGGTACCCAATTTGCAGTGAGAATGAAAATGATATTCCCAAGACTGATTTCGCGGCCATGGGAGTCAGAAAGCCGACCTCTTTCCATGGCTCGCATTATGCTCCCTCGAACCAGTATATCTGCTTCATCCATATCATCCAGCACAACTACTGAAAATGGGTTCCTTCTAACAGCCTCCACTATACGATCTAGCGCTGTTTTACCACGGAAATTCATAGCAGGTTCCCCATCATCACGACATGAACCAAGAGAAACCACAATTGGACTGGCCCCGCATACAAGGTCTGATAGAGCTGATGCCATCCTCTTCTTGCCAACCCTGTCCGGACCTGTGAACAATAACCAAATGTCACCCTTTGATCCACCTCCCTGCCGTTTAACATTACCCATTTTGCATTGTGTCACGGTTGTAGCCACAATGGATGCTGCTTCTCGCTGCCACCACACCTTGTCAATAAGACCCTTAAGGAGCTTCTTGAACGAGTCAGCATCTATCGCTCTTAGAAGCTTGTTGACCTGCAATTCAGTAAATTTCGTTTGTGGCTCAGAAGCGACACAACCCAATAAATCTCTAGTTCGCTCTCTATGGACTTCCTCAGAAGTGTCGTCTTTGCTCTTTGGCCGCCGAAGAACCAAGTCTGTCCTCACAGGGCTTCCTGGTGGAGTAATAGTGCGAGAAGGTGATTGGCTGGGCACCAAATTTGGGTTCAACAGTGTAGTTGCGGCAAGGCTTTTATTCAAACCTAGCTTCTGCTGGGAAGGTTGGCAAGAAAACAAGTTTGGATTATACAAGCTTGATGCACATAGCGCCGGTTGTGTGAGTCTCTCAGGGCCAACAATGGGCTGATGATAGCCAGGATGAAGTTGCTTACACGTATCATGCCATTTCTTCTGTAACTCTTGACTCTTGTGTTCCTTATTCTGCATATAACAAATAAATTCACATAATGATCAGTGTTGGAATTTAAAAGCTTAATTACAGATCAACCTGAAGAAGATTATAAATTAGACTGGAACTTACATCCGATGTTTTAGCTTCACCATCTTGAGACTTGGCATTTTTCAACCACTGTGGCAGCTGTTGTTGGGTTGCTTCTGATTTAAATTCAGCAGAAGAGTTATGGGACTCTTTCGATTCAATTCTGGCAAGCTCTTGCTCATAATTCTGCACACACAGTGGGCAACAACTTGTGTTTCGAGCAGGACTCGACTTTGGTAGATTAGGTGTGGCAGTTGGAAAGCTCTTCAGAGGCGAGAAAGACTCGACCAAGCTGTTAAGAACCCTATATGTTCCAATCCTAAACATCAACAAATTTGGAACTAAAGTTCAACAATAATTACAACCTCAAACTCTACTAAAAAAGCTTAGCATAATTACAATTTCTCTTAGAACAAGCAAGGACTGAAGAAAAGCAAGCAAGATACATAGTTCCCTTTAAAGGATGCGAATTCATATAGAGATAAGATTCAGTGATCAAAATAAGCAAAAAGTATCGCATCTCACACCAAGAATAAGCCTAAAAATCAGAATTTAGAGAACATATGAAGATATCCTGGAATCTATAAACAGTAATTTGTTGAAACAAGGATTATTCATCAAGAAAATTAGTAAACCAACAGCAGAACAAGAACACAAGACACAAACCTAGGAAATCTTCCTGCAAGAGGAGTTCTTGGAGCAATTGGAACAGCCTGCAGATCCCAATCATTCTCCATAGAAGGATGATAAACTTGGCACCTTAAATATGTTTCACAAGTTGCAGTACCTATCAACCAAACCCTTTTCTTTCCAAATCTTGCCAACAGCTTCCCCATCTCTGCCACCACAGCCCGGCCAGCCTCTGAAATAATCTGCTGTTGCTGCTCACCGCCACCGGTACCAGCGAAGCTCACCGGCTGCTCCACTAGCCATTTTAAATCACCCAAATCAAGAATTACTCCTTCGCAACCCAAATTCCCCATTAAACCTCCCAATTCTATAATCTTTGTGGGTATTTGAGCTTTATCAAGAAAATCCTTTTCGAAATGAATCACTTGCACATTCTTTAACAACCCATATCCTACTTCTTTATTCTCTATTATTTTCAATACCTCCTTCACCACCATCTCCGGCTCCAACTCTCCGACCAGAACAGGGTTCCTCTTCTTGTTCTTCAACAAAATATCCACCACTCGCTTAACTTCCTCATTCCTATGCTGCCCAGGTTGGGCTATATTCCCTTGCTGCAATCTGGGATTCACGTATAAATTCCGATTTGTTGTCGGTATAGGCACTGGTACTGCTGCAGGGGATCGAAACCCGAATCCAAATGAGCTTGAATTTGAGGCCGCGGCTGTAGAATTTGATGAAGAGTTAAGAGACTGCTCAATTGTAGTCTTAACAGCTGGGCTAGAAAAACTAGCTTCTCTCATAACTCTACTCACACTTGGATCGTCTAAAATTGATATAATTAGCTGCTCAAGCTCAACTTTAACGGCAAGCAAAGGCTGTTGCTGCTGTTCAGGGCAACCCCGCCGCTGGTGAGCCTGAGCACGCTTCAGTGCCGCCATTAATGCATTGGAAATTGGTGGGTCATGACCTGGGCTAAGATTTTGTGCAGTTTGTAGCCGTTCTAGAGCCACGCTAAAGCAGAGCTCAAGGGCTCTGCACTGAAGAGGATGAGATGAATTTGGGTGCGATTTAATACAAGCTTGTCGAAGAAACCCAGAAGGAGAAGCCAAGAGCGTCGCCGCCACATGAAGCGGCGTAGTCTGACCATGATTTCGGCGAGTCGCTTCCGTAATTGAGTGGTTTAAAACACTCGCCGCCTCTGGAGTCAGCGTTTGGTGTATCGTACTAAGTCCAGCCCTCATTTCTCAATCAAAATCAATAATAGCAATAATGAAAGATTGAATCTCAGTGAAGCTCTGATTACCAAATTTGCTTCTTCAAAATGGGCAAAATTAAGGGAAAAAAATTGAAATCAACCATCAAAAATGGCTTCTTAATAAACCCAAACAATCCAACACACCAAATGAATTAACTTTCCTTTCTTCTTCTTCTTCTACCTTTCTTTTTCTCGTTCTTCTGTTATGGGATCAATCCATCCAATCTTTAACTTTTTTTTCTCTCCCAATCTCTTTTAAGATGAGTGTAAGTTTATTTGTATCTGTATCTATATGTATGTGTGCGTTTCACACACAAAAAGCTTGAGGAGAATTCAACGCGGAAAGGAAAGATCAGATCTTCTCCTTCACAAGAGCCAACCTCTGTTTCATTCTCTCTCTGTTTCCCTTTCTTACTCTTCTATTTGGCCTCTCTCTTTTCCTTCTCAATCCATAACTCAAAGGAAATATTCCAATGAAAAATATTAATAATTTTCCCAGAAAGTAAAAAGTTAAAAAAAAATTTCAAAAATTTATATTACTGAGTTTTTGAAATTAGCATTATTCTAAAATTAGTAATTAACAGAGAAGAGGTGGTAAAACATGAAAAATGAAAAAAACAAATAACATAAATAAATAAGAAAATTACTATTTAGGTTTATAATTGGACATAATATATTAGAGGTTTAAATATTGTGCAATTTGTTTTCTATCATCCGATATAATATATTTTTGATATCTGAAAATTATATTATTTATTTTTTATAATTTGACATAATATATTAATATTCAAAAAGTATTAATACAATAAATTAAATTTACTAGAGATACTAGTATAATATATTAAAAATTTCAGATGGCACGTATTATAATTTTCAAACCTCAAAATATTAATATATTATGTCAAATTATAAAAAACAAATCATATAATTTTTAAATTTAAAAAATATTAATATATTATATTAAAGTATATAAATAAATAGTAATTTTTTTATAAATAAATAATAGAAGAAGAAGAATTGTTATTCTTTATGTGAGAAAGAAAGAGTTCATGGAGAATTGGAATTTAGTACCAACATCGATTGCAATGGAGGAAAATGCTGGGATGACAATTTTAGTCCGATATACTATATTCCGCTCCAATCTTGATCTTGAAATTTTTTTGTATTGGAGACAGAACAGATATTGTATATATATTCTTCACCCCGATCTCCGTCCAATAATTTTATCTATATGTATATATTTATACATATGATATTATATATTTCTTAATATAATTAATAAATTTAAAAATAATAAAATAAAAATATGACATTTATTTAAAATAAAAAAATATTTTTTATTTAAAAAAATTATATAATTAACTAATTAATTAAAATAAAAAATATTTAATATAAATCAAGAATCTCGTTCCGCTTAAATGCAGGAATAGAGACCAAAAAAAAAAAAAATCAGTAGAAATAGAGGCAGAAACGAAAATAAAGAAGAATTTCGAGATCGAAAACAGGAACGGAGACGAGAACAGAAAAATTCATCTTGAACCCGCCCGTAGCCACTCCTAGAAAATACTCTCAAGGCAAAGCAAAGAGCAAGGCATGTCCACCTTTTAAAAAGAAAAAAAAAATATTCGTGGTTTAATTTTTTATTGGTTAATTAACTTAAAAAAATAATAAATAAACCTGTGCTGTTTGTCTTGTCTGTATTGGGAGGAGTAATGGAGTGAGGCAAATACCTTTCTTAGAGAGAGAAACATGATGATGATGCTATAGAGATAGAGAGAGAGAGGAGGAATTCATGAGCAAGTATTTCTTGATTAAATCTGATTATTCAAGTTTTTTAAATAATTTGATTTTAACTTTATATATATATATGGATGGAGTCATACTCAAAATTAAATATAAAAATAAAACAATATATATCAATTTTAAAAATAGAAATTAGTAGTATTATTACTAAAGTAAATATATTAACTTCATTATTTCTTCCTTTTCAAAAAAAAAATTCCATTACATCTTAATATTTAAAAATCAATAATTTAACATAATTACATTGATAATATTTTATTATTATTATTATTCATATTTTAGAATCACTGCAAACTAACTTCATTGACTGAAAAAAATAATGACTCTACAATATTATTTGTACAAATAAAATTGAATGAGTAACATGTTTTATGACAAATAAATTAGGAAAAATTTATTCGTACAAATTTATTGGTAATATGTACAATCTCATTATGGTGTGAAATAATTTGTTTTTCTCTAGGTAAAAATTCTAGGTTTTAAATTTTATTTCTCTCCAAATAAATAAAATTATTCAATACTTTCCAACGCAAAATTAATTTACCAATCTACTTAAATGAGTGTATTCAATTAGAATTTTAAAATATATTTATAAAAAAATTTTAATTCAATATTTTTACAGAATTTATAAATTTTTAATGACTTTAATTTGTAGAGTTTATAAGAGAGGTATATTCAATTAAGATTTTATAAAATTTTAATATATTTAAAAAAATCATGTATTATTCAATTATAATTTATAAAGACTATATGAAAGTCAGGAGACATTCAATTAAAATTTTTAAAAATAAAAGAAAGTTTATAAAAGTAAGATGATATTCAGTTTGAATTTTTAAAAACTTAAAAAAGTTTATAAAAATAAGATGGTATTCTATTAAAATTTATAAACACTCTATAAAAATAAGGTGATATTCAAAAAATTATTGATTTTTATAAACATCATACTTTTAAAAACTTTTTATGTAATTCTATATATACAAAATCTTTGCAAAATTCTTTCATTTTCTTATAAGATTTTAACAGACTTTTTCATAAAGTCTATGATATGCAAAAGTCACTAAAAATCTATAAATTCTACAAAAGTCATTAACTTAAAAAAAAAATTTATAAATATCTTTTAAAATTTTAATTGAATCCACCATACTAAATTTATCAATGACTTTCATAAATTTTATGAAAAAAGAATATATTGAAATCTTATAAGAAAGCGAAAAACTTTTGCAATAATTTTGTATATATATAATTACATAAAAAGTCTTTAAAAATATGATATTTATAAAAATTTGTGATGTTTTGAATATCACCTTACTTTTTAGAGTTTTTATAAATAATTGAATACCACTTTATTTTTATAGACTTTCTTTTAGGTATTTAAAAATTATAATTGAATATCTTCTAACTTTTATAAAGTCTTTATAAATTCTAATTGAATAGTACTTTACTTTTTAAATCTATTAAAATTCTAATTGAATACACCCTAATCATAGTGAGAAAAATTTTAAACTTTATGATTTTTACCAAGAGATAAATAAATTTCAAATTAAAAAAAAAACTAAGAAATAAATAAGACATTTACACCGTTTATAATGTGAATTAGTGTGTAATGTTATGTATTATTCCATCAGTTTTAAAATATTTGTATTTTATACAGATTAAATATAAATAGATAAACTGATAAAATATAAATTAAACATAAAGTAAAATATAAAAATAAATTTAATAAATAATATTTTTCTGCACAAATAAGTTTGTACAAACATCAACTCTCAATAAAATTAATTGATTAAAGTGAGAAGTCAAAGTTTTCTCCCTAAGTTAGAAGCTCAAATAAACAATTGTCAAATGTGTTCTTTCTTGACATAGAATCATCGAATTAAATGCATTAGAAGAGGTAGACATTAAATTAAAAACGCCAACCAATTCAGTTATTAATTGATATTTTAATTTGGTTCTAACATTGATCAATCTTTTAATCTCTAAACCTAGCTTCTTTTTTTTTCATTTTTTTTTTCTAAAGCCATCATTTTTCTAAAATAAAAAGTCATATTTTTTTTTGTTATCATTGGTTTCAAATCATTTATCTACATCTTTTTTTTTTTTTGTCAATTTATTTCTAAAATAAATAGTTATTTTATATATTCATGTTTTTATGTTGTTCGTTTTGTTTTTTATAATTTCATCGTCTTATTGCAGTATTTGGTTTTATCGTCTTGTTACGAATTTTTTTTTTTTATAATTTGGTTGTGATATTTTTGTATGTGGGCGATTCAGACAAACAAAATATTTTCGATCTAACAAAATTAACAAATCAAATTACGGTCTTCAGTATGTTATAGAATTGGAATCATAAGTATTCTAATTACTATAGTATTATCATATTTGTAAGCTTTGAGCCAATTTATTATGCCATTAATTTAGGTGTTATAAATTTTTTAAGTATTTCTCAATAATTTTTAAACGAATTTATATTTATTTTATCGATATATTGCTAATTTGAATCAATAAAATTATTTAAAAAGAAAAAAAAAACATTGACCGACCTTGTGTGAGGTTAGGTAAGCAAGAAGGGTGATGAAAAGTGAAAACTCAGTCTCAATTTATTTCTCATTAATAAGGTTTCTTCCGTGGTCAAATTTTATAAATTTAGTTTACATTATAAACTATACAATATTCCAATTATAAAGTAATATATTAATTAATAAGAATAAAATAACTAATGTTATAATACAGTTTTTCTATATTAGAATTGGTAAATAAACATAAAGTCAAGTTTAACTCTTAAAATAATAAAATACTGTCTTATGTCTTAATAGCATAATAGGTTGTCTTTTATAAATACTCTCAAATTCTAGTAAAACAAATAATAATAATAATAATAGACTCTCTCAATTCCATACTAATTCTCTTTATTTTGTGTTTTACTTTGATTAATAAAATATTTAATATACTTAATTATAGAGAAAAAAGTACTAAATATGACTAAATTACTCTTTAAATTAATAGACTAAATAAGTTAAAAGATATAAAATTTTATAAAACTAATTAATATAAATAAAGTTAATACAATAGAAAAAAATAATTAATATTGCATTGGATATATAAATATAATAAATAATTAAAATTTTTTATTTCGAAAGGACAATTAATTTGAAATGGAAATGGCCCTTTTAACTGTAAACAAATAATTTAATAAGAAGCAAACAATACAGTGACATGCTAAAGCGAATAGATCGAACTAAAACATGATCAATAAGTGAATCCCAATATACACAAACATGACCAATTAATAAATAAAAAATATGTCCTATAAGTTATTTTTAGTTTACTCTCTCTCTCTCTCTATATATATATATATTATAAGAATTTTCCTTTTAACTCTAAACGAAGAGGAGTGATATAAATATTTTTTTATATGCTTTTTAATATATAATTTTAATGCAAAAATGATGTATCTTTTTATCATAAAATGTTTACTTTTATTATAAAAACCAATCATATTTTTATTGTCTTTTTAAATTTATGTGATCAAGTAGTATATTATATTATTTTATAATTACTTATTGTAATTTATTTATTTTTTTTAAGAATATGAATTTTTCTCACTTATCGAGAAATTTCAAAAACAATAAGAAAGAGATATGCTTAGCAAATAGTGCAACAACACATACGTTATTGAGAAATAAAAAATATTTTTCTAATTTGACTATGATGGAAACAAATGTTAGTACAATATCAAGTTCCGTAAACTTGATAGAAAGCTCTGGAAGAACTTATATCCTCTTAAGTAATGAAGCAAATTTCATGATTAATAATGCGTTATTATCAACTAAATAAAAAAAGAATCTGCTAAGTCTTAAAGACATACGTCATAACGGGTATCATATTGAGACTTATAATCACAATAGTGTAGAATATCTTTATATTATATCAATAATCTCAAATGAAAAACAAGTTTTGGAAAAATTGCTCTCGTTATCTTTTGATTTGTATTATACCAGAATTAGTGCAATCGAAGTACATACAGTAATAAACTAGAAATTTATTGATAAAAATATTTTTACTGTTTCGCATGACCGGTTAGGTCATCTAAGATCAATTATGATGCGTATAATAATTGAGAATTCAAATAGGCATCCTTTAAAGGGCCATAAGATTCTTCAATTCAATAAATTTTCATATGTTGCTTGTTCCCAAGGCAAATTGATTATTCGACCTTCATTAGCAAAAGTCGGATTAGAATCTCCTGTATTTCTAGAAAGAATTTAATATGATATATGTGGGCTCATTAATCCACCATGTGGACCATTTAAATATTTTATGGTAATGATAGATGCATCTACACACGATGGTCACATGTGTGCTTATTATTAACTCACAACCTGGCGTTTGCAAGATTACTTGTATAAATGATTAAATTACATGCACAAATTCCAAATTATTCAATCAAATATATACGTCTTGATAATGTAGATGAATTTACATCTCCAGTTTTATTGATTATTGTATGTCAGTTGGGATAACTGTTGAAAGGCCATTTTTTTTATGTTCATACACAAAATGATCTTACAGAATCATTTAATAAATGCCTCCAACTAATAGCAAGACCATTGCTCATGAGAACAAAACTCCCTATTTCAACTTAGGGACATGTTATTTTGCATGCAACAGTACTGATACGCATTATGTCAATATCATATCATAAGTTCTCCCTATTACAGTTGGCTTATGGTCAGGAGCTAGATATTTTCCACTTAAGAATTTTTTGATGTGCGGTTTATGTTCCTATTACTCCACCACAACACACTAAAATGAGATCTCAAAGAAGGTTGCGAATACATATTGGATATGAATCTCCTTCTATCGTTAAGTATCTTGAACCGCTAACTGATAATTTATTTATAGTATGGTATGCAGATTGTCATTTTAATGAGAAAATTTTTCCAATATTAGGGGGAGAAATAAAGCAACTAGATTATGAAATTATATAGAATGCATCATCTTTAACACATTTAGATACTCGTACTAATCAATGTGAGTGAGAAGTACAAAGAATAATGAATTTATAAAATTTGGTAAATCAATTGCCTGATGTATTTACTGACCTTAAAAGAGTAACTAAATCACATATACTAGCTACAAATGCTTCTTCTCAAATTTATGTCCTCGTAGGACAACTTGCAACAGTTAATGAGTCTAAAGCATGCTTGAAGTGTGGTAGACCAATTGGTTCCAAAGATAAAATTCCTGAAAAAAGGAAAAGAGCTAGTCAACAAAATGATCTAATTGAGGAGGCATAAACTCCTGAAGAGTCTAATGACATAGTAACAAATAAATCTCCAAAAGAGAATCAGGTACATGAAAATGATAATAATGAAGAGATTTCAATAAGTTATGTCGTTACAAGTAAAAGATGGAACCGAAAGAAAATAGTCATCAACGACATCTTTGCTTTTGATGTAGCAATTGATATTATGAAGGAAAATGAGGATTTAGAGCCAAAAATAATTGAAGAATGTCAAAATAAAAGTGATTGATCGAAATAGAAAAACGTAATATATGCTGAATTAAATTCACTTAATAAATGTGAAGTTTTCGAGTCAATAGTTAAAATACCTGAAGGTGTAAAACTAGTTGGATACAAATGGGTATTTGTGCGAAAATGAAATGAAAATAACGAAGTTATAAGATATAAAGACTTGTAGCACAAAATTTTTTATAAATGCCTAATATTGATTATGAACAAACATATTCTCCTGTGGTGAATGCAACAATTTTTCGATATCTTATAAATCTAGTAATATATGAAAGACTTGATATGCATCTTATGAATATTGTTACAACCTATTTATATGGTAATATTAATAGTGATATATACATGAAAATCTCTGAAAGATTTAAAATGTTTGCATTGCAAAACACAAAATTCTAAAAATTTATTCTATTAAGTTACAAAGATCATTATATGGTCTAAAACAATCAGGACAAATGTAGTACAATTGTCTGAGTAAATACTTGTTAAAAGAAAAATATAAAAATGATCATATCTGCCCAAGTGTTTTCATAAAGAAATCAGAAAATGGTTGCTATTGTTGCTATATGAAGAGTTTTGAATGTATATCACATATATATTACGCAACAGAATTTAAAATTTTTCAAAATTCAAAACAAAAGAATCGGTTTGTGTTAATTAAAACTAATTTAACAAAGGAAAATTCAGAAATTATACATTTATAATTTTTTTGATTTTTTTTTCAATTTCTCACCTTATTGGGTTGTAGTAGATCACAATAATCCAATTTCGGATTGTCTCTAACAATATTCAGGTGAAGATGAGAGGATAAAACCACTAGAGAGATGACTTGAATACACTAGGGAGATGACTTGAACACACCTCAAAGTGCTAGTAATGAGTACGTTCCTTTGAGAGGAAAAATTAAACTTTTTAATTTTTCTTGTTGTCTCCAAAATTTGTTTTCTCCCAAAAATTTTTTCTTATCTATTTTCTGTCTTTTGGGGTCTTTTGGATTCAAAAGAAAATTATATTCATAGATCAAAATTGAAGAGAGGAAAAAATGAAGAATTGTTTGATTAATGGCCTCTTTGGCTAATTAAAAGGGCAATTGCAAGCTATTGCGTGCAAGCCTGGGCCTGCTGGGCAAGTCCAGCTAGCCTACCAGGCCAGCAGGCTCTCACGGGCTCGTCAATCCCCTGAGCAATTTTTTTCCGCAATCTTATCGCGAGCCGACTTGAAATAATTATCTCATATTTTTAGATCTCATCCAAAGCTATTTTACTCATTCTTCACATTTCTAAAGTGTGTGACCCATTAGGTTTCCGATTATATTAGTCACTTAAATTATCAATTAATCTAAGCAAGTCATGAGCAGTATCTAGTAATACATCATGACCTCCAATTAATCAGAAAGTCAATGGTTTGACTACGAACCTTTCCATAGATAATTTTTGTGCAATTTATCATTTCACCATTCTATACCATATTCAATTTAGAGTATGGACAATGTGTCAACTCCCGCTAGACTGACTACGTCATACCTAACCCAAGTGATGTTGGATCTTATCCTGGAGACTAATTACTCTATTAGACATGTCATTGAAGACCATCTTCATGGCATTTCTACTTTGACCAGAGATTCCCGAGTAATATCCTGATAAGTGGCTATAGGTATACACTCCCTCTATTCGGAGTGGTGAATCTGTACTTGACTATCTAATTACCTTCAAATACATCAAATTAGACCCAATCACCACCCTATGAGTAACCTCTATGAGGTAACAAGGAATATAATCAAAGTAGAGAATCAGTATCCAATATATCCTTGAATATCTCAAGTCTAAGGATACTTGTATCATTGCTATGATGAGATTATCATTGACATTTGAATAGAATATCCATATGATTGTCTCATAAAAGGTTATCCAATGTACTTGGCTACTCTTAACAAGCATTCATATGTTAACTCTAAACATCTTATGTTTACAGATTATGAGATATACTGCTTGATCCAATCAAGGAATACAATATACATTAGTCTATCCGGATTAATAATGTCTCGTCTCATTAATCCTATAATTAGGGATAATTTATATACTAACATAATTACATATGATAAGAATCTCATTATCATGATTTTCTTCATGCTATGTTATGTATCAAGGACTTCATTAATTGATTTAAAATTACTATCAATTCATATATCAAATGAATATAATATTAATGAAAATGTCTTTTACTAATCAAATAAATATGTACAATAAGTGCTAAAGGTGATTGCCTTTAGAGCACTTCTCTAACATTGTATATGTTGATGATTTAAATATTATTGGAACTTCTTAAGAGCTTACAAGAGCAGTTGATTATTTGAAGCATGAGTTTGAAATGAAAGATATTGGAAAAACAAAATTTTGTCTTAGTTTACAAATTGAATATTTAGCTGATGGAATCTTAGTGCATCAATCAATTTATATAGAGAAGGTTCTTAAAAGATTTTATATGAACAAAGCACATCCATTGAGTACACCAGTTGTTGTGAGATCACTTAATGTGAAAAATAATACTTTTCGACCTTGAGAAGATGGAGAAGAAATTCTCGGTCCTGAAGTACCATATATTAGTGCATTACTATATCCTGCTAATATTATATGACTTGATATTACATTTTCAATAAGTTTATTGACAAGATATAATTATTCTCCAACACGAAAGGCATTGGAATTGAATTAAATATGTCTTTTATTATCTCTGAAGAACAATTGATTTGAGATTATTTTATTCAAATAAATCTGCCTCGAAACTAATTGGTTATACTGATGCAAGATTTTTATTTGACCCACACAAAGTTCAATCCCAAACAAATTATATTTTTATGAGTGATAAAACTGTTATTTCATAGTGATCAACAAAACAAATTTTAACTGATACATCTTCAAATCATGCTGAAATAATTGCGATTCACGAAACAAGTAGGGAATGCGTATTGTTGACGCAAATAATGCAATACATTCAAGAAATAATCGGTTTATTTGTCAGTAAAAGAACTCTTACGATATTATATAAAGACAATGCAGCATGTATAGCACAGTTAAAAGGTTGTTACATTAAAGAAGACTGGACAAAATATATTTCTCTTAAATTATTCTTCACGCATGATCTTGATAAAAGTGAGCAGATCGATGGTTAACAAATTCGATCAGGTATTAATTTTGTAGATTTATTCACAAAAGTTTTGCCCATTACAATATTTGAAAGGTTAGTACAGAGCATTGGAATGCGTCGACTTTGAGACTTGAAGTGATTTTTTATGAAGGCGATAAAATACATGTTGTACTCTTTTTCTTAACTAAGATTTTGTCCAACTGGATTTTATTAGCAAGATTTTTAATAAGATAATTTCAATATAATGTTTTTCCTTTACTAAGTTTTTTCCCACATGGTTTTTCTAGCAATATTTTAATGAGACACGTTCTTGTTAAAGGACCTCCAAATGGGAGTGTTATGACATATTTGAATTTTGGATGTCTATAACTCTCATTTGCATAACTTCTCTCATAAATTAATTGTTTCATGTTATTGTAATTTATTCATATAATCAAATTTGTAACTCCTGACATTTGAATGTTCATTTCTAAACCTATGAATAAAGGCTTGGAGAATGAACAAAATTGATATGAATATATTTTTTCAATTATCTCATTTCTACTTTCTATTCTATTTTCATTATATAATTTTTTTAGTCTATTATTGTAACAATTTTGACTTTCTTTTATTGTTCTCTGTTTTTTAAATTGCAATAAAAAAAATTATAAAAATGAATAGTAATGTGAAATATAAGGAGAGAGAAGATAGATGATAAATAAATGATTCAATCATTATTAAGAGAGAGAAAAGAATCATTATATTTATATTTACCTACAAAGGAGGTTAGAACATCCAACAGTTTCCTTATTTTTCTTTTTACCTATATTTAGAGAGTCTTTTTAAATAATTTTATTAATAAAAAAATTAAAATATTGAGTAAGATAAGAAATATTGTTAAACTACACACAATTTTTAAAATAAACTAAAATAAATAGTGAATTTTTTATAATAGAATAAAAAGTGAAATAGATAGCATTATTGTATATGTTTTTATTAAAATAGTATACTCTCTCTATTCCATACTATTTGTCTCTTTTAATGTTTCACTTGGATTAGAAAGTATTCAATAGACATAATTATAGAGAAAAAAGAGTTAAATATGACTAAATTATACCTTATTAAATAGACTAAATGAGTTAAAAGGTATAGAATCTTATAAAACTAATTAATATAGATAAAGGGATAACTGCCAAAAATAATATAAACTTTTAAAGTTGTATTAAAATTAAATTGTATTTTTTATTTTCTCATTTAAATGTATAAATTTTTAAAACTTTATTAATTTATAAATTTTGGTGAAACTTTTTTTGATATAGCATAGAATTCCGGCGAAATTAAAAAATTTGTGTTGACTAAGAAACTGAGTTATCTCAGAAACTTTAAAATGCCATCATTTTTATTTTTTCTAAAATTTCAAAACTTAAATCTCTCTTTAAATTTAAAAAATAATACATGTAACTGTCATGCTTAGGAGTTGTCTGTTCAGTAGAATAAGGAGAAACGAAAATTTTACAGTCAACATTGTTTCGTTAGAGAAATTTAAGTTTTAAAATTTTAGAAAAAAAACAACGATATTTTAAAGTTTTTAAGATGGCTCGGTTTTTTAGTCAGCACAACTTTTTTAATTTTGCTGAAATTTTTTATCATTTCAGTAGAATTTTGTCGGAATTTATAAATTGATAAAATTTTAAAAATTTGTGTATTTAAATAAAAAATAAAATTTAATTTTAATATAATTTCAAATTTTTAATTTATTTTTGATAATTTTTTTATATATAAAAGTAATAAATAATTAGAATTTTTTTATTGAAAAAAGAAACTATTAGTATAATACACCAATGAAAAAAAAAAAAATACTAGAAAAGAGTGTTGAAAACGGGTGTTGATAACATCTCTCAATGACAATTGACAAATGAAAACATATGAGCAATTATTATTAAGCTTACGACATATTTCATTACTTTTTTTATGCCTGGCTGTGTCTGCCAATGCTCATTGATCATTGAGAGTTATTATTTTCTACCATAAATAATATATTTTTTTATATAATAAAAATTATTGGCTAAAATCTAGTCTATTAATAAATAAGAACAATCAAGTAATTAGATAATTTTAATGATAAATATACCCATTTTAATTGTTAAGATTTTAAAATAAATAAAAGTTTTAGTTTAAAATTCAAAATTCATTATCTCTCTTCATTTAATTTTTGTTCTCTCTATTATTGGAAATGATAATTTCTTGATGGAGATGTTGATTTTTTTATTTTTTTCTATATTGCTTTATTAGTTATCAGGTTTTCAACGATTGTTTATCAAAGAAATACAAAAGCATCACCTTGTTCCTTTGATGTGATTGAAGAAGTTAATTGCCCCAAAAAAAAAATGTAAGTATAATAAATTCATTTACAATAATCAGTTGCATCATCAAGTTCTTGTATTCACTAATAATTTTATCCCATATATTTATATATGTTAATTAAGAACGATTGTGAGATCTATATCATTAAATACATGCAATTAACAAGAGATTCATTACACTTTCTAACAAGGAAATGATAGAAGAAGAACTAGATGTCATAATATATCACTCATGAGTTATATTTATACACTAGTATAAAAAATGGTCTTTTGTATCTATTTTTTTTGTATCAGATGTGTCTAACTATAAACATGCTTATAAAAAAGAGATGCATCTTATGGATAGACCAGATGCGTCTGTTTTGAGCAAAACAGACGTATTTGAATATATCAGATGTGTCTGTTTTGCAAGAAACATGCGTATCTAATCTTCTTAGATGCACCAGTTCTGCTCAAAACAGACATATCTGAACTATTCACCAGTTCTGCTCAAAACATACGCATCTGAATAGTTCAGATATGTCTGTTTTGCAACATAACATATTTATTTGGTCCTTTTCATTTTTTTGTATTTTTACTTTTTTTTGTAGACATGTAACATGTAATTCCAAACAACCTGCAACAACCTAAAATATACGATATTTGTATACTTCAACCCAAGCCATTATAGGCTCTCCAACATCTAAATTAAAGCAATAATTATACAACTACAATTACAAGCATTCTATAATTACAACTTCAACACATAAACCATTATAAGCTAAAATTTTATCAACATAAAAATATATCAATTTCATCAACTCTAATATCAATACATCATTTTCAGCATTTATAATGTATAATGCTAAAAGTTAAAAAAATAAATAAATAAATAACCATGACTTGAATATCGGCATCAAATGGATGTGCTCCAACAAGAATCACAAAGCTAAACTGACAGGAGAATGAGAAAAAATGGTCCGTCAGGAAACAAAAAAAAATAAAGAATTTAAGAGGAAGGGAGAAGGAGTGAGTCAGAGTGAGTGACAAAAAAAAATAATAAAAATGAAACTTACTCAAAATCTGTGGAGATACGAAAACGGTAGAACCAACACGAGTTCGAATGCAATCGAGTGGGAAGAAGAAGAAAAACAACAGGAGAAGAAGATTGTGGATGAATTGCGTGACGGAAATGGGGGGAAAAGAAGAAAAATGGTAGAATGTTGACTTGTTGTGGCACAACAAGGGAGGAGAAGAGGAGTGATGACGACTTGAATGTTTGAGGAAAAAGAAAAAGAAAAAATGATTGCAGCGCATGTGGGTTAGGGATTATAAAAGGCATATGCATTTGTTTCAGGCCAAAACAGACGCATCAGCCTCGTGTGAAAACATTGCATTTTATTTCTAATCAAATGCGTCTATTTTGGCTTAAAACAGACACATTTGATATTGACCTCATGCTTCTGTTTTTGGCCAAAACAGACGTATCTAATGAGACAAAAATGCTATATTTTATTTTTTACTAACAGATGCATCTGAGCTTAACCAAATGCGTCTATTTGGGCCTGAACAGAAGCATTTTATCATGAATAAAATGTAGACCAAAGCTGATGCGTCTGTTTTGGCCCGAAACAAAAGTATTTGATCTCCACAACAGATGTATTTTGTACAAGCCATAAATAAATGGCAAATATTACATATATTTTTCAAATATGGTAATTTACTTAATTCATTTAGTTGTGTAGGTCCTTTGTCAAGAGCTGCATTTGAAAGTAATATTGTAGTTTCTGAAACATGATTCGAACTTGTTGAAGTGGACTGTATTCCATGATGCTTTGGAATGATACAAACTAATATACTTGAATCTCAAATTACCAAGGAAAATTGGAGTTTGAAACGATCAATGAAAGGCGCAAGAGGTCCAAAATCATCACCTAATGCTAAAAAGAGAAGCATCATTTGAACAATGATATTGTTGATTAATACCAGTAGCGCTTTTTCCTAATTTAAATCCAAAACCATTTTGTGTTATTTTATTTACTGTTAATGGACTTTATTACGTTGAAATTGTTTGAAGATTGCGAGGAGAGAGAAACTAATTAGTGGTAAGTGAATCAGTAATAAAAAATAATATATTAAATAGGTTATAGATAAAGTAATGTAAATTTATTTACCAGTTAAATAAGTAATATGTTAATCCAATCAACAGTATAAATTAAAAGTTAATGATCTAACGGTTTAAAATGATGGTAAGTGAATCAGTAATAAGAGATAATCTATTAAACAGGTTATAGGTAAAGTAATGTAAATTTATTTACCAGTTAAACAAGTAATATGTTAATCCAATCAACAATGGAGATTAAAAGTTAATGATCTAATAGTTTAAGACGATAGATTTATATATATACTAGATATACCACATACCAACTCATTAATTTTTGCCTATCTTAATCTATTTCATTTTTTAAATAAAAAAACAACTCTTTTCAACTTAAATGAAGCAAACCATAGATTAAAAATTGTATATTAATGTGGCTCAAAAATTAATTTTGAAGTATATTGATTATTGTAAAAATATTTGGAGATTAATTAAATTAATTTCATCCTTTTTCAGAGAAAAAAATTCTTTTTTTAGATCTATTTGAGACCCAATTTCTAATGTGCAGCATTTTTTATTGTTATTTTTTTCCTTTAAAAAACTAACAGCGAATAATGCAATCATTTTATGATCAAAATAAAAGTAAAAGCAATGGTTTTATGGATAAAAAAATTTGCTACTTTCATCGTTTTATATAAAAAAAAAATTGGTCTTTTTCATATTATGACAAATTGTATATGTCTTATCAAAAAATTAATTCATGAATTGCAATCATTCTCTCGTAATTTTTTTTATTATTTTTTAAGAAATTATTTGAAGCAATAAATGATTAACTTAATGAAGATAAGACAAAAATTTATAATTTTTAATAAATCTGGATATAGTAATTTTAAAATTTATATTTTTAACAAATAAATTTTTTTGGCTAATTTTCTAGCTAAAACATGTGTTGCTATTTTACATTTTTATTATTAAAATATATCTGATTTACATAAATATATACTTAATGTGACAAAATAAGAAAGTTAGAAGACATATATATCCATCCATTTAGGTGGAAAAATTTTGATGGCATAACCTTCTCTAACACTCTGAATCCTCTGAATTTGTCAATTTTTTCTAGTTAGTTTTTTGATAAATTTTTGGTATTAGTTGCTTTCTGAAATTTAGTTTTTATTTAATTTGTCCCATATAAAATTTTAAAAACATAACAAGTTGTTCTTTTATGTTGACGTGACAGTCATAATGTATTTTTATATTTTTAATATGATTCTTGCTGCTTCATCGGTATGAGAGGACAAATTGTTATGTTTTTAAAATTTCACATTAAGCAAATTGAATAAAAAATGAATTTTAGATGATACCCGGTACCAAAAATCGATTAAGAGAACTCTGACTGGAAAAAATTGACAAATTCAGGTGGCTAAAAATAGGTTTAATCAATTTTGATGCACCATCCTTTCTCATTATGCTCTAAAGATTTTGATCAATTTTCAAAAATCTATTATTATGTTTTAAATTTACATGAGTCGAATTCTAACAAATAGCTTACTAAAACTTTAATTACTTTTTTTTTTTCAAATTTATGTCATATGAAAAAATGAAACATTGGCTTTGTATTTTTGGATTTAGTTTTCAGATTTTCAATAAATTTTGGGATCAAAATATGATTTATTCTTTAAAAATAATAACATTAATATATAAGAAAAAATTATATATGTTGGGGGTTGTTTTATTTCATTTTAATATTAAGAATGGAAAAAAATTTCACATATGCATCTATATAGAATCAAATTTAATAAAAAAAAATATTCAAATTTATTTTTTAAATAAAATTCGATGAAAAATGAGAATTATTTAATGGGTCAATATAATAAAATTAAAATATTAAAATACAAAGC
>CATIWF010065487.1:0-10781 GCA_949630135.1 Balakata baccata
CCTTGAATTGCATATGCAAAGCCATCTGCATCACTTTCCTAGCTTGCTTCACTCTTCCATGAAGACTTCTATCACATGTAAACTCATCCTCCTCATTGTGACTTGACCAAAATTCAAGTGGCCTCCCCTCAAATTAACACCTGAAGACCACTTTGTCTCTTCAAGATTTCATCACCATGAGCTTCTTTGTGTTTATTTGCTATGGTAGTTAAGAGAATAAAGAGAGGAGTGGTGGAGAATTTCGGCCAGACCAAGAGAAATGGAGAAGATGGGTAAGAAATGGGTCTTAAAAGCTTATTTATACCAAAATAAAAATTTAATTAAAATGCATGTGTGCCATATGGCACTTTACGTGTCATGATATGACCAAAAAAAATATAATTCTCTCTTAGTCTTTAATTGTCTTAATTTATTTAATCAACTCAAAATATCTAATAAAGTCTTCATCACTTCCTCTTATTAAAAATGTCTCCTACAAATTTCCAATTCCTATAATTTCAACCCCTTTATCTAACAATATCATATAATTGAACACATCAATATTCACAATATAATCTATTTTCCATATTGGTATTTGTTTTTGTTTAATAAGTCTCATACCATAGAGATTTATATATATATATATATATTTATTATTTATTCATGGTTTAGTTGTCCTTTCGAAGGAATTTCAAAATTTGCTCGTAGATTAGATTCTAGATTGACGGGTGTGACAGTAACACCTCAACTTTTCCACATGAATTATTACACACATTCCATTTGGATGTATTCATTTTCTATATGTCATTCATATGAAACACATGTATACATAGGGATTTTAGCTAGAACATGCTTCTGAGATAGACTTGTCACGTGTCGGTCTATTTCAATGGTACTAAGTTGATATGTCTAGTTATAATTTAAATAAGGATTATAAAGTATTATAAATAATTGGGATAAAATGATTAAATTGAAATAAATGAAATTTGGCATAGTTAAATTAATTAGATTAAACAATTTGACTAGATAGTATTTTTGGCACTAGGAACATGTAAATATATAGGGATAATAATAATAATAATAATAATAATAATAATAATAATATTATTATTATTATTATTAATATTAATATTAATAATATTAATATTAATATTAATAATTAATTAAATAAATAAGAAAATTTAAAATAAAAAAGAGAAAAGAAGGAAGGAATATGGGACAAAATAGTTAGTCGGATAAAATTAAAATATTCCTTTGTTTGTCCACTGTTTGCTTCTCCTCTACCTTCTTTTCTTCTTTCCATTTTCTTCAATTCTTCTTCTACTCCAGCCATAAACTGGTCACAGGTGAGTTACCTTTCTTGTTAAATATGGTTTGGTGATGATGGGTTATGGGTTGTAGTAAGGAAGTTGCTATATGTTTATGAACCAAACTTCTCAGATTCTGCTTCAGTGTTAGCAACTTATGGTGTCATTTTCTCTATGTTAAAGATAGAAGATGGAAAGGCCCTTAACATGAAACTTGTAGTTTTATATCTTAGGTTTATAGCTATATAAATATTTTTTGTATGATTTGGTTTGTGGAAAGATATTAGCATGTGATTGAGATTGGTTCGGTTGTGGAACCTATCTAAATCACTTGCTGTTTTGATTATTTTTCTATATGATAAACTCGGTAATTGAGGAAAATCAAAACATGAAAGTTCTAGATATCTGTGCTATCTAGTTATACACTAAATTTCAGGACTAGATTATGGGCAAAGGTTGAGTTATGGTAAAGAGAGTCATGTCTGTTCCATATTTGAGCTGCCTGCTTAGTATCCTATAAATGTCCAGTTAGTTGTTTGCCCATTTTGAGCTTCTTATAGACATTATCTATAAATGGACAAACATGAAAGTTATAGGTATATGTCTTAGCTAAAGTTTGGCATGTTGTGTAATTTATGAGATATGGCCTTCAAAATTCATATTGGTCTGGATGCTAACCCTATTCTTGACCGGTCACAAGTACCCTAACATATGAGGACATTAGAAGCAGAATGGATGAAAGTTGTCAATATGAAAAATGTTCCACTTTAACATATCTATACTCATATAAGTTTCATAAAAATATGACTTACATGTTGTGAGATATGAAGAAGCATATTTGGTGCCCCAAAACTGCCTAAGGGCAGAAAACAGAACATGAATATATATTGGATCAAAAATTCCAAAATGGTTCAATTGTTCTGAAATTTAGATATGTTGTAGCCCTACATGCTAGCTTTAATTAGAAATAATAATCATACAAATTGGACTAGTATAGAAAAAGTTATAACTACTAAATATATAAAGGTCACACTGTCATAATACCAAACCCTAGTTATTGGTCCATATTATGCATATTTCAATTTGTTTAAGTTTCACTAAGTTTATTTTGTAACATCCTTGACTTTCCCATATGCATCATTACACGCATTCCATTTAGACATATTCATTTTATACATGTCATTCACATGAAACACATGCTTACAAAGAGATTTTAGCTAGAACGTGCTCATGAGGTATATTGTGAGTTATAGCCTTCAAAAGTCAGACTGGTCCGGATGTCAGCCCTATTTCTGACCAGTCACAATTTCTCTGCCATATGAGGACCTTAAAGGCAGAGTGGATGAAAGTTGTCAACATGAAAAATGTTCCATTTTAACATATATATGTTCATAGAAAGTTTCATGCAAATATAACTTACACATTGTAAGATATGAAGAAGCAAAATTGGTGTCTCAAAATTGCCTAAGGTCAAAAACAGGGCAGAGAACAGAATATGTTTATAAATTGTATAAAATATTCCACAATGGTTCGATTTGTCTGCAATTTAGACATATGGTATCTCTACATGTTAGCTTTAATTAGAAATAAAAAAATACAAATTGGACTAGTATAGGAAAAGTTATAAGCTAATGAACACATGAAGGTCACACTGCCATTAGACAAAACCCTAGTTAGTGGTCCTTAAAATGCATATTTCAATTTGTTTCGCATATTTCAATTTGTTTAAGTTTCACTAAGTATATTTAGCTACCAATTGACCAAGTATACATCCAATTAGGTCTATAGCATATTGAAGAGCCTCAAGGAAGTGAAAGACAGTAAGATAGAGGCTTATTAGCAAAAGAAAAGGTGAGTTTAATTATTGAACGATTTCTTTGGTACGTGTTATGTGTAATGTGATTATTACGTGCTATGTGCAACGTGACTTGACTTGCGGCCATATGAATTACATGATTGTTATGTTATGGATATGATATCAAAAGGTGATGAATGACTTAAATACATGGTTATGTTATCAGCTTTTCTTACATGAAGTGATTGATTATTGAATATGCAAATGTGATATAAATGCAAATGTTAAGTAATGATTATTCCAAATTGCATATACATATGGATTTAAAAGGCGTTGTGACTAGCTAAATGGCATTGTAAAGCAAAAGAAGAGGCCTATGGCCCAAACAAATGTTCAAAAGCAAAAGAAAAGGCCTATGGCCTAACAAATGTGCAAATGTTACAAATGATCAAGCTAACTAGCAAATGCAAATGTTCACATGGAAACCCGGGACAGTGTATGTTTAGCCTGGTCACAACAAAAAGAAAATGACATAAGCATAGGTATAAGCAAATGAAATGTTTACATGATTTAATATTATTTATATTCATATGATATTGATAAATAGATTGACATGCAAAATGTGTATGAATGACAATTACTACTTGTAATTGTGACTGACTTAGTACTTTACAAAGCTTTTGATAATTATTTTCATTGAGTTGCAACTCATCAAATTGCATCATCTTTCAGGTAGAGAAGAGTAATTAGCTCAATTTGGAGGTGCATACCATATAGAGGACATGGATCACAGGTCATCAGCCGAGCCTCACCAATCTCTCTCCTTGCATTGCACATATGTATAGGAACATGACATTTGTATTTTGGGTTCTCTATCCGCATATGTATAAATTAGTAAATATGTAATAGTGTGTAAATGTGTATTTGGCTTCAACCTTTGTAACTGAAATAATTGAATATAATGTCTGAATTGTTAACATATGTGATATATTAGGTTTATAATCAGGATGTGATGCTTAGATGAGCTGTCAACTGTTGCAAAGTGATAATGTTATATATGATACAAAAAAAAATTATCCCTCATTATAAACAGGACTATGTCCTATTCTATGCTATATACGACAACATGATATAAGTATAAGTGATATCCATAGGTATAAGGTGTTACAGATATGAAGGCTGGTTTCATTTTGGAAATTTGACTTAAGATGTGCACATAACACAACCTAAGAGATTCATATCTAATGATGGTGAAACAAGATACAAATTACAAAATCCATTGATGGATTAATGCAAATATCTGAGAGTTGAAACATCTAAATTGATGAGATAATCAAAAAGTTTGTTTTTTCACAATATTAGGATGATTCATGTGTTTTCAAGAAGGTTAGTGGGAGTGCCATTTTGTTCCTAGTAAAATATATGGAAGATATACTATTAGTAGGAAATGATTTCTTATTTCTAAGTTAGTCAATTTATTACTCTAAAATAATTCTCTAAAAAAGGATTTTAAAAGTAACCTACTAAAAAGGGATTAAGATCTATAGAGATAGATCTAAGAGATTACTCATTCTTTCTTAGTCTATATAGCTAAGATGCTAAAGTGGTTAGCATGAAGTAGTCTATGAGAGGATCTGTTCCCATGATCGATAGGATTACCCTCTCTAAGTCTTTATGTCCAAAGACAAATAGACTAGCATAGATGAGATTCCATAAGCCTAGGCTATTGGATTCATCATGTACTATGCTGTGTACTAGGCCCATTGGATATCATGCTATGAGCGTCATGAGTGGATATCAATATGATCCTGTCAAGGGTTTATGGGTGACTGTCAGGAACATCCTTAAATACTTAAGAAGAATTAGGGATATATTCTTGGTTTAAGGAGATAGTAAGCTTAAGGTAAGCAGGATTATGGATGCTAGTATCCAGTTCAACAAGGATAACTTAAATCCTAGTCATGCTATATATTCATATTAAATGGTTGTGCAATTGATTGGAAGAGTTCCAAATAGGTGATGGCTATGGATTCCATAACTAAAAGTACATTACAGCTTCCAAGGCAGCCGAGGAAGTAGTTTGGAAAGGGAATTCATCACAACGTTAAAGTGATTCCCAGTATTGTAAGTCCAATATGATTGGAACAACAATAGAGCCAATGCATAAGCAAAGGAATCATGGTCTCATCAAAAGGTCTAAACAAGTACTCAATCTTATCAATTGATTTTAGAAATCAATGATAGATGTGATGTAATGAGAGAAAGAGTTCCACCGATCAGAAAATATATGATCAAGTCACTAGACCAAAACCCCAAAAGGAATATGATAGTCATATCCTCGCCTATAGTGTAATATACAAAGGCGATTGGTTTTAGTGCAAGTGGGAGATTGTTAAAGATATGCCCAAAAAGCAATCTCCTCAGGCACTTAGTATACACATTCATAAAGGCATTCTTTCATAATATTAGTATTCATTTGCATATGAATTGACATAGATCTTAAACTGATTAATGAAAGTCCATGATATGAAACATAGTACGAAGGAAATCATGATAGTATCATGATAATGAGATTCCTATCATGTGTAATTATGTTAGTATCTAAATTATCTCTGGTCATAGGATAAACAAGATGGGACATTGTTGATCTGGAAAGACTAGCACATGTTATACTCCTTGATTGGATCAAGCAATAGATCTCATAAGCTGTGAACATGAGATGTTCAAAGTTAACATGTGGATGCTTGCTAAAAGTAGTCAAGTACAATGGATGACCTGCTATGAGACGATCATATTGATTATCTATTCAAATGTCAATGATAGTCTCATCATAGTAATAGGGCAAGTATCCTTAGACTTGAGGTACTCAAGGAAATCTTGGATACTGATTCTGTGCTTTGATTCCATTCCTTATTGCCTTATAGAGGTCGCTCATAGGATGGTGATTGGGTATAGCTTGAGGCATTCGAACATAATTGGGTAGCCAATAGAAGATTCACCACTCTTGATAGAGGGAGAGTATAACCACAACCTCTTATCGGGATCATTACTCGGGAATCTCTGGCCAGAGTGGAAATGTCCTGAAGATGGTCTTCAGTGATATGTCTAATAGAGTAATGAGTCCCAAGGATAAGATCTAACATCACTTGGGCTAGATGTGATGTAGTCAGTCTAGTGGGAGTTGACACATAGTCCATGCTCTGAACTGAGTGGGGTATAGGATAGTGAAAGGATGAATTGCACATATTGATGTCTAAGGAAAGGTTCTTAGACAAACCACTGACTTTCCGGTCAATTTGGGATCATGATGTGTTGCTAGATACTGCTTATAATTTGCTTAAATTATTTGATAATTTAAGTGGCCAACATAACCGGAAACCTAATGGGTCACATGCTTTGGAGATGTAAAGAATGATTAAAATGGCTTTGGATGAGATCTAAAATATGAGAAAATTATTTTGAGTCGGTTCGCGATAAGATCGTGAAGAAAAAATTGCTCGTGGGTTAGCAGGCCCGTACGGGCCCATGCGCTTGGCAGGCCTGCCCAGCAAGCCCAGGCGGGCTAGTGCACGCTGCAGCACACTAATCACCTTAAATTGGCCAATTGGCCAATTTTTGCAAGATGATTTTTCATTTTCTTCTCTTCTCAATTTTGATGTACTTTTCTAATTTTCTTTTGGATCTAAAAGACCCCAAAAGACAGAAAATATATAAGGAAAAATTTTTTAGAGAAGAAAAATTTTTGGAGACAATAAGAAAATTAATGAGTTATTTTCTTTTCATATGAACATACATCATTGCTAGCATTTTGAGGTATGTTCAAGTCATCTGCCTAGGTTTCATCCTCTCATCTTTGTATAGATATTGTTAGAGACAATCCAAGATTGGATTATTTTGGTTTACTATAACCCAACAAGGTGAGAAGTTGAAGAAAAATCAAGAAATTATAAAGGTATAAATTCTGAATTTTCATTGGTTAAATTAGTTTTAATTGGCACATGTATAATCCTTTGATTCAGGTTTTGAAAATTTTTATTTTCCACTGCGTAATATGTATGTGATACATGCTCAAAACCCATCAAAATCCTCATTGTATTCCTCTATAGCCGCCACTCTTGATCCATAGTCCTTCATTGGGAGACTTCTTAAGATTTTGTTGTTTACATCTTCAAGACTTGTATGTCTTCTATATTTTTTCATGTTGTTGATAATGGAGAGTAGGCAGTTTGTCATATCAGTGATGGTCTCATTTGGCTTCATCTTGAAGA
The DNA here is from genome assembly GCA_949630135.1 of Balakata baccata. NCBI lineage: Eukaryota > Viridiplantae > Streptophyta > Magnoliopsida > Malpighiales > Euphorbiaceae > Balakata > Balakata baccata. The sequence goes on from CATIWF010065487.1 coordinate 7,350, forward strand.
GTTCATTAGGAGTTGAATCTTTCTTGAACGAACTTGCTTTATTCCTTCATGATAGTTCTCTAAAGTCCTCCACATATTGTAGGCGGTTGGACAATGTTGAACTCTCCCACACTCTTCAAGAGAAAGAGAACTTGCTAGGATGGCCATAGCCTTTTTGTTCTTGCCATTTGCTCTTTCGTGTGGTTCAGTCCACTCATCTCTTGGAAGAGGTTCATCCTCTCCTTCAGTGTTCTTCCTTGTTGGTGGTGTCCATTCTTTGCGAACACTATCCCATACATCAATTCCCTCACTATCCAAGTATGCCTCCATTCTAAACTTCCAATAGGCATAGTTTGACCCATCAAAATAAGGTTTGAGGCTTTGGAATCCTTCTTAGGCCATTGTAGATCTTTGCTAGAGCTGATGAAGCTTGAGTTCTAGACCTTGCTTTGATACCAATTGTTGCCCAAACAATCACCAAGAAGGGGGGGGGATATGAATTGGTAGGAAGTTAAAAAATTCTTGCATTCACAAGGTAGTTGAAAGAGTTGAGAAGATTTGAGACACGAATTTTATAGAGGTTCAGGTATTAACTAACCCTACTCCTCTTCCTAACCTCGATTGGATATTTACTAATCTAATCACTAATATTACAATTTTGGAGTTTTAGCTAGCTCACTCCCAACTAGGTATTTTACCAAGGCTAACACTCAATCTGAAATTCTCTTGTGTTTTATGACTCACACAACAACCAATTCCTTGTAGTTTGGCTCACACTACCCAATTATAAGATAACCCAAGTGTTTCAAGATTAATACTTGAACCCTTACACAAAACAATGAATGAAGAGATTGAGAAATTAAATTGCAAGAGTTTTGGCACTTCTAAAGTTGTTAGTTATATTAAATAGTCTCTTGGTAAAGTATTTATTCTGATTTTCTACTAATTAGCCATTATAAAGTGGTGCCATAACTCTTTATAATGATCTCTTATTGGTGCATTAAATGCTGTCTGTAGAGAGAATGGTCCCAGTCGGGAAATAGCCTATTTTGATACGTGGCATCTTCTGATTGGCTGAACTATCCAACGGCTAGTCCTTATTCAATTTTCCCCATCGGGAGTTCTGGAGTCCTAGCTTGCCCAATGATCCTATTGCTGAGAACTTGGGTCTGCTTGCTTCAAGAGCTTCCTGGTTGGGACCATGCTTCCCAGTCGAGACCTAAGTCAGTTTGACTTGGTTGTTTTGACTTTATTAATGACTTGGCACACTTTGGTGGTGTCTTCTCTTCAACGGTTACATCCTTTTGAATTTTCCGATCAGACTATAACATATCCCAGTTTGGAAATGAGGTGTCCCAGTCAGGACATCATATGTCCCGGTCTGCTTTTGCTACTAGAACTTTTGGAACATCAGAAAGTAATGTTTCCCGGTCTGTACTCGAGTCCCGATCGAGAAATTACATATCCCAATCTGGACATCACCTTTCCCGATCTGCTTTTGCTACTGGAACTTTAAAGTATCAGAGAGCAATGTTTTTTCGTTCAGGACAGTGGCATTTTCCGGTCTGTACTTGTGTCCCGGTCGAGAGTTACGCATCTCTATGAAATGTTTGACTAGTTCAATGAGGAATTCATAACCAAATCTGCTGAAACTTTGAACACTATCAAAATAACACTTAAAAAGGATGTTAGTAACATTTAATTTGATTTTCAAGATCAAAATAGAGAGTAATCACCCTAGGGTTAACAAAACTGCAACATTTATCTCCCCTGTTATTTGCTTGAGGATCAGTTGAGAATCACCTTCACATTTTCTGCCTCGAACTCTAGTAAAGTCTCCAGCCTAATGATTAAGGCCTCATACTCTGCTTGATTGTTTGTACATTCAAAATCTAGGTTAAATGATAGAATTGTCTTAACTCTACTAGGGGATGTGATTACTACTCCTGCTCCAGCCGATACATCTGTACTGGAACTATCAAATTTCAACACCTAGAGCTAGGTTTATGTTGCAAAGATCTCTAATGATACTTTTTTTTGCTAGAAAGTTTGATAGAGCTTGCCTTTTTATAGCTTTTTAAGGAAAATAGATCAGTGAAAATTCAGATAGGGCTAAGGACCAATTACTAATCCTTCCTATGGTTAATGGCTTATTTAGCATGTACTTCATTAAGTTTTTCTGTGAGACTACATACACTTTTGATTTGATAAGGTAGTGTCTCAACTTAGTACAAGAAAAATACAAAGCTACATAGAGCTTTTCAATTGGAAAGTACCTCGTCTCTAGTAAATTTAGTACTCTACTCAAAAATTAAATAACCTATTCTTGTCCCTTCTTGTTGTTTTGAGCCAATAAACACCATATGGACTCTTGAGCAGTTGATAGATATAACTTGAAAGGATGGCGAGGTATGGGTGGCTTGAGAACTAGAGGATTAGAGAGATACTCCTTTTGTTAGAGGCGGCCTAGTGTCAACCTTTCCATTTGAATTCTTTCTCATTCTTTAGTTTAATGAAATCTAAAATTTCTTTTGTTTTTCCTGCCAAGTTAGAGATAAACCTTCTCAAGTAATTTACTTGGCCAAAGAACCTTTGAAGCTTTTTCTTATTCTATGGTGGCTTTACTGCTATAATTGCTTTAGACTTGTTTTGGTCAATCTTAACCCCTCTCTGGTGTACAAGAAATCCTAAAAAAATTCCTACTCATACTTTGAATGCACACTTAAGGGGATTCAACTTTAGTTGATGCTGCCACATTCTCTAGAAACTCTTTCTTAAATGTTCAGCATATTCATGGGCCAACTTTGATAAGAGTTCAAAACCAGAAATGACTGCCGATTCCACAACTGAAGCAGAGTACACAGCAACTTCCAAAGCAACAAAGGAAGCAGTTTGGATTAAGAAATTCATCATGGATCTTGGAGTGGTTCCTAGCATTATTGGTCTAATACAATTGTATTGTGACAACAATAGAGCCACTACACAAGCAAATGAGATACGGTCTCATTAGAAGTCCAAACACGTACTTAAAAGATACCATTTGATAGAGAAATCATTGGTAGGAATGATGTAAACGTAGAAAAAGTGCCCACATATCAAAATATAGCTGATCCTCTGACTAAGCCACTTCCCCAAAGGAAATATGATTCTTAGGTACTCGCCTATAAAATTCAATATAAATGTAACACCTTATACCTATGAATATCACTTATACTTATATCATATTATCATATATTGCATAGAATAAGACATAGTCCTGTTTATAATAAGGGATAAAAATTTTTTTTTAGATCATATAATATTATTACTTTGCAACATTTGACAGCTAAGCATCACATATGTTAACAATTCAGATACTATGTTCAATTATTTCAATTAGAAAGGTTAAAGCCAAATACACATTTACACATCATTGCATATTTAGTAATTTATACATATACAGATACACAACCC
>CATIWF010065527.1:0-10436 GCA_949630135.1 Balakata baccata
TTTATGCCTTCAAGGTGTTTGATGAAAAACCTAAATGAACAAAGCAAAATTAATTGATAGACTCAGTGAAATTTTATTAAGCATGATAATTTGATTTTCAAATTTAAAATGAAAGATTTTGATAAAAAGATACTTGAAGAAAAAATAGTTAACATAATTAATTTTAATTAAAAATAATTAGGAAATTGTAATGAAAATATAGTTAGCTTACTTTATGCCTTCGAGGTGTTAGATGAAAAACCTAAATTAACAAAGTAAAATTAATTGATAAACTAAGTGTAATTAATTGATAAACTTGTATTTATTGAACTTTTGATTATTAAGCCTATATGCCCGTTCAAGATTTACTCATTACAAGTAAGTCTTGAATAGTCTCTAGTATGGAAATATTCTTAAATGTCAAATATCACTTAGGATGTGGATGTATATATGGTTTTTGGTTCGAAGAAAAATCTTAGTATAATTTTCCTAATGTTCTCTAGGTATGTATATGAATAGATCATTCTATTTACATTGTGTACTTGGATAACTGAGGAGAAATGCAACTAGATTTTTCTTAGGATTGGAAACTGGATATACGTTCACCAGTGATATTTGATGTTTAAGGATGAGTTAGGTTGGAGCGATAAGGACCCAAAAAACCAATGTTGATCATGATTGGAAGCATGGTATGTTAGTTTTAAATTTTATTTCTTTATATGGTTAAATATGGATAGAAAGTTGGATGTAGGGTAGACGAAATACGGCTGAATTTGTGAATGGAGTTGATGGCTTTATTAGAACTGCAATAGCAAATCAAATGAGGAAAAATGAATCAATGATTACGTATCTATGTGTTGACTGTATGAATATGAGAACATATAGTGATATTCAGATTATGAAAACTCATATAATACGATATGGTTTTTGGTGAGGTTACACACAATGGATATAGCATGGTAAGAGTATACTTGATGGGATAAGTTCTAATATTGAAAGTTAGGGAGAACATTGCCTTGACAATGAAGATAATGATTTAGAGATGATCGGGTGGATGACATGATACGGAGAATTTTATGAAAAGGCCAAAAGACCTTGAGATATTGTGTTGTGATGCTGAGAAGGCTTTGTATCAGGGTTGTACTAAGTTCACAAAGTTGTCTGCCATGTTGAAACTATGCAACATGAAAGCTAAAAATGGATAGAGCGATAAAAGTTTTACGATGCAATTAGAACTTTTACAAGATATGCTTCTAGAGGGAAAGGAGCTTCCCCAACCTACGAGGCTAAAAAATGTTATGTCCTATGGGCATGAATTATAAGAAAATATATGCATGTCCGAATGACTGTGTATTATACCGAAATGAGATTAAGGATTTACATAAATGTCCTAGATATGGGGTGTCGCACTACGAGCATGCAAAAGTATCTACTAAGGGTAAGAAAAGGCCTCCAGCTAAGGTATTATGGTATTTGCCAATAATACAAAGATTTAAATGAATGTTTGCAAACGGGAAAGAAGTAAAGAATATGAGGTGGCATACGAAAGGCAGGAAATAAGATGGAAAACTCAGACATTCTGTAGATTCTCTACAGTGGAGAATAATTTATTCTAAGTTCCCTGAATTTAGTGGTGAAGTCAGGAATTTGAGGGTTGGACTATGCACTGATAGAATAAACCCCCATGGTACATTGAGCGGTCAACATAGCACGTGGTCGATCCTCCTCATAGTATATAATATGCTTTCTTGGCTAACTATGAAGCGCAAGTATATAATCTTATCATTACTAACATCAGGGCCCAAACAACCAGGAAATGACATTGATGTTTACCTTGCACCACTTATTGATGATTTGAAATTGTTACGGGATGAAGGTTGTCAATATATGATGCATATACGGAAAGCATGTTCACCTTACGAGCCATGATATTTTGCAGTATAAATAGTTTTCTAGCTTACAGTAACTTGTCTGGGTACACTGTAAAAGGTGTAAAAGCATGTCCGATTTGTAAAGACAATACAATGAACTTACGCTTAAATCATTACAAGAAAAATGTGTACATGAGTTATTGAACTTTTTTGCCTGCTAACCATCCATACCGTAAGAAAAAAAAGTCTTTCAATGAACAAACTAAGATGCGAGTAGGTGCACTTCCTTTAGCTGAAAATCGAGGTATATGAATGGGTTAGAGAAATTGAAAATATATTTGGCAAACCTTTTCATAATATTCAAAAAGGCCCACGGAAGAAAAGATTTGTTTTCTAGGATCTTTCATATTGGGAACATTTGTTGGTTTGACATTGTATTAATGAAATGTATGTGGAGAAAAATATTTGTGATGCTGTAATAGACACACTATTGAATATACCGAGAACAATAAAAGATGGTATAAAGATTAGAAATGACATGTTAGAAATTGAATTGAATAATATTTTGATTGTTTTCTTGGCATTTTTTCCTAGTGTTCAATACAAGAGGGAAGTTTTAAATGTGAATACTATGTTATGAGATATATGTCATATAGTACAAATACGACATTAGTTAATGTATCTTTTATTTCTAATACTAACTAGATATATATGCTATCAAATTATTATATGTAATTATATATTCATAATTTCAACTATGTTTAATTTTTTTTTTGTAGACTTTCCAAACCAATTCATATACTCCAACGCAAATTGATGAAATTCGAAAAATAAGGTCGGATTTTTTTTGCAAATGAGTGTAAGAAGATTAGAATAATTTTTCTATATTTTATACAATGATATTTTAACATTTAAATTTGTAAAATTGTGCTAAGTACAATTATTTTTAATTGCAATTTGAGTTGTTCCATTGTGATGCAAATAATAAGATGGATTTTGAGTTTGTGAATTGTTTTGTATAAATAACTATAGTATGATTATGAGTTGAGTTATAAGCCTATAACAACTTGAGTTGAAGTTGTGAGGAATATATTATGAATTTTGAGTTTATCAATTGTTAGTATGCTTGTGAATTGAGTTATTGGAAGAAGCCTATAATGGCATGTGATAAAGTTGTAATGCATTTAAAGTGTTAAATTTGAGGTTTTTGCAGGTCCTTTTACTGATTACGGGTATGAAAGTTTTAGAAATTGTATAAAAAAACCAAATAAGTCTGTTATAAATGATAACAAATGCATCTGACATAGGTCAAATATGTCTATTTAGTTTAGAACAGATGCATCTGACCAAGTCAAACATGTTTGTTAGAAGCAGATAGTAGGGGAACCATCTTGAACATCAGTAATATATATCGTGTTCTCCATTTTACTAAAACTAGCAAACAAACAATATTAATTCCAAAAGAATTAATAAATCCAAGTACTGAAATTAACAAGGAATTTGTCTTAAGATTGTTAGGAAAGTGATAGAAAATTGTTAATTTAGTAAACGGTTCAAAGAAGAAGAAAAATACGAAGAGATCAACTGAGAATTGTGTCTCGTACACTATTCTTAAGTCAAATTCGGCTCCTACTACTGGTGTTTAGGTTCATTAGAGTTTGTCTCTTAGGATACAATAGATATCTAATAGAGATTGAACACCATAAACTCCACTCCCAGTGAACTGAAATATATCACTCACTATATCACTTGAGAAAAAAAATGAAAAAAGGAAGAAGAAGAGGATAAGCTCAAATGTTTTTCTTCCAAATGAAAATGATCACCTATATATACTAGCGGAGGATAGAGGATTTATTGTGATTAAAGTGTCCATTATGGTTACCCATAATGTCCCTGTAATATCCAAATTATAGCTCATAATAACTATAATGAATTATGTAACATTTGTGAGGAGGAAGCTCAAAAATCTCATTTGTGAATAAATCTCTAATAATGCTACGATTAAATCTTTGTAATATTCACATCATGACCATTAATAGCCATATTCATTTCTATAACATTTATACAGAAGAAGCTCAAAAGACACCATTTTGGATAAACACATGTCGCGCGTAAGACATATTAGGCGTGACAACCTGTGCACCCTCATATCACTTTCTTTTTCCTTTGCAAGGTACTTACTTTGAACTTTAATTTTTATTCACACATTTATCAATTAAGCATGTGAATATCACAATTTACAATCTTCACATATTTGAGAACCACCAGAATTTCCTCTCTAAAAGGTTCATTAATTACAATTTTTCAACAATCTCTAGTGTTAGTTTTCTTGCGATTAATATGGATTTGTTGTACTAGCTTTGTGCTAATAATCTGAATATTCAGAAAGGTATGGAGTTTCATGGGTTTGTGTTTAAGCTAGGTTTTGATTCGGATGTCTTTGTGGGTAATACCATTTTGTTGTTCTATGGTAATCGCAAAGATTGAGGGATACGAAGAGGGTGTATGATGAAATGCTTGAAAGGGATATTGTATCATGGAAGACAGTCCTTGGAGTGTTTTTAATTAATGGGCGGAGGCATTTGATTTGTTTCGTGAAATGATTTGGAGATCTGGATTTTGGCCAAATATGGCGAGTGTTATAAGTGTATTGCCAGTTTGTGCTGGGTTTGAAGATGGGACAACGGTGAGGCAAATTCAATGTATCATTGTGAAGGTTGGGTTGGATTTGCGGGTGACCATTTGCAATGCTTTGGTTGATGCTTACGGGAATGTGAGAACTTTAAGGCAACTTTCTCCTTGATCAATATGGATTTGTTATACTAGCTTTATAGTTAAACTTTGAATCTAAGTTTATGTTATTTTTTCTTAGTATTTCTTGAATATTATAGAAGGTTTTTTTACTTATTAATTTTGCAATTTCTATGAACAAAATTGTGTAGCACGAAATGAATTGTTATAAGTTTTCAAGATGTTGTTAATTTTGCAAATTTTTTATTTTTTACTTTAATTTATTGAAATTTCTTGTATGATTGGCTTTGTTCCTTTGATGGTATTCATCAAAATCTTTTTCTTTTTTCTTTGTCATAGCTAGAAGAGATAAATTCTATAATGTTGCTTTAATTCCACAATGATTTGACATATTGATTTGAAATATAAATTTATAATATCAAAATATGTATTTATTCAAATCAATAAAAGTTTGGTCAATATTTATAAAAGTCTATAAATATTTATAAAAATCTTGAAAATTAAAGTTTATAAAAGTTATTGACAAATTTATACATTTCACAAAAATCATAAAAGTCTATAAACTCTGCAAAATTCATTCACTTAAAAAAGTCTATAAATGCCTTTTAAAGCCCTAATTGAATACTCCACGTTGTTATTAATTACTATTTTTTTCTTAGGAAATAATTATGAATTATAATTAATTATTCTTATTTAGATAATTTTGAATTAGATTTATTTCATGACAGGAAAAGCATAAGAAAGAAAGGATAAACTGGATGATTTTAACTTAACCCAATTATCCAATTAGTCCATAAATTATAAATTAGTTAAATAAACTTTATCCAATCCAATAAATATTTATTTTAAGAGTCTTTCTATTGTATACCATATGTATTGATGCATTATAGTATTTATAATCATTAGATCATATATTTTTAATAGCTTAAATCATACTTAGCTTCCTTAAAATATTTGTTTTTGTCATTTAGTTACTTATAACAATTTGTGTTTCACTTAACTACTTAAACTTTTTTTTAGTCCATCTTGTTTTCTATTCAATTTATAAAATATGTATGAAACCCTCTAATACTGACATGATAATGAAAAATATTTGATTTAGTCAATGGTATTATGTCAGCAATAAGGGGCAATATATTTGGTTTTTTGAATTAGGCAAATGGTAAAATGGACCAAAGATAAAGTTTAAGTGGCTAAATAAACTAAAAATTATTGTATGATGTTAAATGACAAAATAAACATCTTTAAGGGGCTGTATATGACTTAAACCATTTTTAATTCCAACTAATAAATTAAGTGACAAATAATCTATTCAACAAATTAATCAATCTAAACAACTTAACTTACAACTTGTTTTGCCCATCACTTTTGTATTTCTATTTATTATTATTATTGCTTAATCTAATAAAGTATAATTAGGGTATTTATATGTTGCATTTTTATTGTTTCTCGGCCTTTTAATGGCTGATTTGCATTGTAAATCTATCTTATCTTGTGATTCTTGTTGAGCATCAGAAGAAAAAAATTCCATCATCCCAACTAAATAATTTATCATGCTTGTGATTATGATTGTGGAAGATTTGAGTGACATTTTGATATAAAAGGATAATGCATATTTAATAATAATAATAATAATAATAATAATAATAATAATAATAATAATAATAATAATTGAGCGCCAAATCATACTTTTATTCTTTAACGTTTTATGTCATTTGAACGTTAAAAAATTATGCCATAAAAAAGCTTTGACAACAAATTATTAAATTAATGTCTGATACAAAAAAATATATTAAAAAATTAGCTAATTTTGGATATTTAGAATAAAATTAATCCAAAAAAATAGGAAGAAACATTAGAAATTTAAATAAAATTTAGAAATGAAATTATATTTCATATGCTTCCTTGTTATGTTTGTAAATTAATTGAAAGCTGAGATTTTCTACAAATCTATACATAGTAGACCCAACTAAAAAATATATACTAGAAAATATATATAAATAAAATTTACCCTAATAATTAATATTAAAGTTAATTAGATGAATTATTTCGAACAAGCTTTCTTTTCCAAACCGAGATTTAAATAGCTCGTTAATGGATTGTTTTATTTATAGCCTTACTTTATATATCATATGATAAGCCATGCAGATCATGGGTACATGCTGGATAATGCTGAAAATTCATTGTATTTTCTATTTCCGTTTTATGCAGTTGTGCTTTTGTTAGTTGCTTAAGAATAGGGACTAAGTGGTCAGTTATTTGAATATTTTCTGATAATGTAATCATGGAGTCCCTTGTGTTTAGGATAAGTAGTTAAGTCCTATTTGTATTTAATTTCTATCTTTGTTATTTGGGAAGGAAAAAAGTTGAATTAATGAAAGTTTCTGTGGTTTAATTCTCACCCCAGTCAGAATTCATTCTCTTAAACTCTTTGGCTTTGACTGGGACCTCTCATTGGTATCAAAGCCTGGCAACAAATACGGAAAGAATTGAACACCTTGAGGCAGGGCTAGGGAGTCTCCATGACAGTATGAGTCAACTAGAGGTTGGTTTTGCTGACAGGTTTCAATGGATGGAAGACACCATCAACAAACTATCTGCAGCTTTACTGCCCATCAAGGAAGGGTCCAGCAGTAACGCTAATAGCGGCAAACCTCGCTACACAAAGATGAATTGGCAGAGGTGACAGAGAGGGTGGGAAACAAATGTTTTCATCCAAATTAGTAAAGCTCGAGTTTCCAAAATACTCTGGAGATGACCCAACAGAATGATTCAACAAAGTGTATCAATTTTTTGAATATCAAGGCACCATGGAAACCAAAAAGGTGTCATTAGCTTCTTTTCATTTGGAAGGTGAAGCAAATCAGTGGTGGCAATGGTTACGGCGTGCATACAAAGAAGAAGAAAAATAAGTTACATGGGAGTTATTTGTATTATCAGTGGTGTGTATGCACTAGTGCATTCACCGCTTTTTATATATTAATTATTATACCACAATAGACACATGTATATTTCACATTCATAATAAATAAATATTCAAGTTGTTGATTATATTATGAATGTAGTAGTTAATGAAATATAGAGCCCTTTAATTATCTACAAAGAATTTATTATCAAGGCGTTAATAATAATGAGTTAAATATCTCTGATAAAGATAATTTTAAAAATGTTCATAACCGGTATAGGACAATAAATTGGGCATTCATTGAACTTCTAGGTTATCACATGATTTATTTTGAAGAGAAATATCATTCTCCATGATATAATGACATCTAAATAAATCAGTGGGTTCTTAAAGAGTTAAGGGTACCGAACAGTGACGCCTGATAATAACTGCACAGATAGTTCTAGATGTCAACAATTATTATCTTGGTCATAATATATGAGTCTTTTGTGACTCGAAGTCCTTTAACTTGAGGTTTTAAGACTGTCCTTTCATGGGTAACTGTGGAGATACTCTTGCCTTGTACCAGACTATCCGTGCTTGGTAATCCGGCTCGTAGTCACGACAGTTAGTCATGTAGTGAGACATGAGATTACCAATAGTAGAACTCGTTACCCTGTAACACCAGAGCAAGATTCTAATGGAGTTGATATTTTAGTTCTAATAAAGTAAATTCCAGACCAGGAGAAATATGTCTTATTCAATGTAAGATTGAATTATTAATTAGATTAATAATGATAAGTCTTATTTTAATCAAAACGCAAATTATCACTCATTAGTATATTGACCAATAGGGTTTGACATGCTGTGACCCTAATCAATATCGAGATTATAACGAGAGGACTTAATATTATGATTTAGAGGTCAAAATAATATTTGTGATTTTATCGGTAATTAAAAGGAGAATTCCGGAAGGATATTTAATATATCCGGGTATACGAGGAATTTGGAAATTGTGTCTGATATAATATTAAGGAGTTAATATTATATTTCCGTTCCGATAAAATTATTGACCTTATAAGTCACACCCAAAATACATTATTAGTCTAGTCCATATATAGATGTGGGGAGTAATTTAATTAAAAATTAAATTAGAAATGATCACTTATATTTTTGAGTTAAAATTAATGATGATTAATTTTAACTATTTCTCCTATTTATAATTTTAATTAAAGTGTTAATTAAAATTATAATAATTTAATTAAGTTGTTTGTTAACTTAATTATAGTGGTATATTAAAGTAATTGTCACATATAATAGAAGAGAATATTGATTATATAATTAATGGTGATAGCTATAAATTGAGCTATACAATTATTGAACCATCATTATATTATAAATCAAAACCGTCTACCTAGGTAACCTCATTGAATGAGTTTGAATTTTGTGTTGGCCTTTAAGGCCATCTTCTGTACTTAGGCCAAAGATTAAGAAAAATCTTCTTAATTTCTTCTTCTTCTTCTTCTGCTTCTTCTTAATTCTCCTTCGTATGGTTCTTAATTTCTCCTAGCAAAAAATTATTTTTATTCTTAAAAATTTTCTTTCTCTCATATAGTATGAGCATTGAAAGAAAATATTGAAGAAAAATTTCTAAAGTGTTAGTAGCTTATAAATTTGTTAGAATGAGAAAATTTTTGTGATTATACATCTGAGACTAGCAAAGGAGTGTTATCAATGCAACTAAAGCTTTTAGTCTTTTTGTTTAATTTGCACATTGGTGAATTCGGTAATAAAATGTTTGTTTTAATTCTTTTATTTTCCATTTTGTTTTTAAAAATTATGGGATGATCTTGGCAAAATGGATTTTATCCATAAAGGTTACAAAATATATTTTGCTAAAAGTTATGGATAAATACTCAAGGTTAACATAAAAAGTATATTTTCATGTCATGCAATATTTGATTGCATGTTTCGGTAAAATTAAAATTTTTTAAAATCTATAATTTTGTCCGAGATCTAGAGCTCCCCTCAATCCAAATAAATCTTCCGCTGCGAACAAAAGGTATCAAAGCCATCCCATAATTTTTTGAGCAAAATGACTATTTTATACTAGTAGGCTCGGTTTGGTTACGAATAATTTTTTTATTGTTCTTTTAGATTTGATCTATATATGATGTTACATGATATATCTCTTATTTTGTTTTGGATTTTTCAAATGTGTTATGAGTTTTATTATTTTTATAAATTGGTTTGTAATATTAATAAATCCATAATTAATTTTTATCATTGTATTGAAGTCCTTCGTATGCCAAGAGAATATAGTGTAAAAATTTTCCTTTGGAACATGGAGGCCCGAAATTTTGAGGAGAAGGAGCAACAAGAAAGATCTGCCAAAATGGAGATTAATTTGTATTTTCCATTTTGGGGTGAAAATTTTTTTAGGAATTGCAATAGGATTGTAAATTGCATGATTAATTTCTATTATTGTATGTGATGTGATTATATATGGTAAATGATTGAATATGTGAGCTTTAAATATTAATTTTGAATTAAAAAAATAATAATATATATATAATAATTTAAATGATATTTTTATTATATATATATATATATTTGCTTATATGATTTAATTTAAATGAGATTTAAATTATATATATAAATTTTTATACGGTTGATTTTTTTCAAGTTGAAAAAATTCAACTTTATGTATAAAATTTATTTTATGGATCTGATGGGTATAATAGTATACTCACAAAATATATATAGATATATTTATTCCAAAATTAATTTAATTTAAACATTATATAATATGTTTATATAATGAGCTCACATTTGTTTATGAAACATAAACTGCATACTAAAGAGGAGTAGTATGTATTTTATTCAATCAAATATCATATGTATATTTATAGATCCATAACCATCCGAGAACAGATGTAATCATTTTTTAT